>JAQQPU010009046.1:0-33881 GCA_029168905.1 Artemia sp. Kazakhstan ARC1039
GGGGGGGGGTAGGTGACGAACTAGGATGAACATTTCCAACATCTTCCTGGAGCTACTTCAGTCTGCATATTATTTCATTTAATTACACTTAAAATGGATGAGCTTTTCATTTTTTTACCTAAGAAAATAGCTGGCACTTCATTTTTCTTCATAGTGAATAAACTATTAAGTGTTTTTTGTGTCATTGTAATTGAAGTGTGCTCATGTGAAGTGTTCATCATGTATTTTTCAATTTGATAAATTTACTCCTTTTAGATACAGTTTATAATTTGACTGATATTAGGTATTTATCAGTGTATAATTTGGAATGAATCCCCAAAAGAAAAAATGAATAATATCCAAAAGAGCAGCCAAAAGCAAAAAAAAGCAGCAGTTCAGCCTTAGCCTACATGACATATATTCTATAAAGATGCCAAAACAAAACTTTAAAATGCATTTTTTTTAAATTGTAATTAAAAACCAGTTTTTAATACAAGAAGGTTTCTTAGGAATCCAAAAGAACAAAAAAAAAAAAAAACAATCAATATCAAAGTCGTCCATTTCAACTGTTTTAAATGTGACAAAACAGATATAGGCAAAGGGCATTATGAAAAAATTAAGCTTTTAAGTTCAAAGTTATATTCAAAGTTTTTACCCAGATAACTTACGAATTTTGTGATACGGTATTTTGAAGTTTTATATGCAGTAATGCTTGATGAAAAAACTACTAATTTTGATAATTATTTATGTTAAGAATACATAGCTAATAGATACTTCAACTACTCGTATTATGCAAGGGTTCTGAAATGCCACAGCCATTTTGTTTCTACCAGATTTCTACTTCTCTTGATGAATAACAAAGAAGACCAGTTTCCAGCTAGCAACTTGTGAATTTTTGAACTCATGAATAGGCTCGAATCTGTTGTAAATTTAAGCTGTGATTTGAGAAAGACTGATGAAAACATTGATCCCGCCGGCGGCAGGCCACCAACATCTTACCAGCAGCGCGCTGCTGGTGTCTTACAGGTGGTGCAGCCTGCTATTTTTTGCCCCGCCGCCGCCAGTCTTCCCTCATCGGCGCAGCGCTGGGGTCTATCTGGAACTATGTATCAAGCAGAGATCACAACTGAAGATCAATAAAATGCTTAACAACAAGTGACATAAACAAAGTCATTGGCACCCAAATTATAGCTGATCTTCTAAATGAGCAATTTGCATCAATCTTCACAAATGAACCTAATAATGTTCCCATTCTCAACTTAAAGTACAACATCCAGAAGCAAATGAGTTGCATTACAGTTACTTCTTCTTGAGTTGAAAAACAACTCAAAAGCCTGGACATCAACAAAAGTGCTGGTCCTGATATCATTCATCCTTGTGTGCCAAAAGAAACTGCTTGTGAAATTGCCCCTGCACTATCTATACTTTTCCAATATTCCCTTGATCATAAGTATGTCCCCTCCCAATGGAAACTAGCCTATATCAAACCTATCTTTAAAAAGAGAATAGATCCAAAGCTGAAAATTATAGACCTATCAGCCTCATGGCTTCTGTTGCAAAAGTCCTTGAGAGAATCGTTAATGATGCACTTCTTCAACACCTTGTTACTAATGAAATTACCTCCAACAGGCAGCATGGCTTTCTCCCAGTCAATCCCAGGACTTACAAACAGGTTATCCAGTTACTGGACAAAGGCCTTCCTGTTGATTTGATTCTTTTAAACCTAGCCAAAGCATTTGACAAGGTCCCAAATAATCAGCTTTGTTTTAAGTTAATAGCAGCAGGAATCCACCATGAACTAGTAGACTGGCTAATGGACTTCCTGGCAGGTAGATCTCAGACTGTACAGCTCTTCACAACAGAAAGCAAATGTACCTACTTCCAGCCCTGTAATTTTCTAATCAGTGTTCCCCAGGGAAAAGTGTTGGGACCCACATTGTTTATTCTTTATATAAATGATATGATTACCAAAGTCAGCAACCACTTAACCCTTTATGCTGATGACTCAAAACTATTTGGTGTACCCAATAAATCATCAATACAATACAACCTTGATCACATTCAGGCATGGGCAGATAGGTGGCTTCTCTCTTTCAACATATTAAAATGCATCACCATTCATATTGGTCACAATGATCCTCTGCACAAATATACTATGAATGATAACCAGACATCATCCCCTATTCCTCTCCAAACTTGCACCACTGGCAAAGATCTATGAGTCACTATAGATAATCTTCTGAAGTTCCATGAACACTCTGCATCAACTGTTTCCAAAGCCAATTCTAGTCTTTGACTTATTAAAAGAACACTTGCTAGCCAATCACATGGAATTTTCCTGAAGCTATACAAGGCAATTGTGTGACCAGTTTTTGACTTTGGAACCTGCCTTGCTGGTCCTTTTTACAAAGGTGATATACAGTTGATTGAAGGTTTACAAATGACAGCCACAAGGTGCATCTCTGGACTAAGTGAGAAACCATTTAGTGAAAGGCTATCTAACCAAAAACTCTCATTCTTGACCTTCTAATGCAAGCACAGTGACATGCTACTCATATATAAATTTGTCAACCAACCTTAAAATAAGCTTTTTACCTGGTTACCCAACACATGACAATGAAGCTTCACAAGCCCAGAGTTAACAGTAGAATCAGACAAGACTTCTTTAGCAAAAAGTTCATCAATGATTGGAACTGTTTAAGCAAGGAGACAGTGTCTTCAATATCAGCTAAAGTTTTTAAAAGGAGACTTGACAAAGAATCAGAAGCCAAACCATCAAGATACAACTGGAGCTGCTCATCATCTGTGTCTCATAAATAGTAATTAATATATATGTATATATAACAGAGTTGTGCAAGGATGCTGATGCTGCTTGTCATACCCAACCAACTTGCACACTCCATCAAAAATTGATGTTTTGTGGCAGTGACTACTCTAAACTAGAGAACAATTGTCCCCTTGATTGTACCTATCTGGATAAATTTCTAGATGGCACTAATAATAATAATCTGTATTTAAATTTAGCTAGGATGAAAGTGAAAACATTATTTGATGCCTTTTTTATGCTCTTTCAAAATACAATAATTGTTTCTATTGCAAATTGCATCTTCAGCCCTTAAAGGGGCTGCAAAGGTATTTCATTTTTGTAACCACATAAAGAAATTATAACCTAACCTACAAAATACTTGATTTTCAATTCAAACCATTTTCCTATCTTTTCAGTTTTTTTTTAAATACTGTTAACAAAAATTGTGCTGAATTTTTGAATTTAAAACTTTGCAGTTGAAAATTCAGGGTATATTCCAATTCAAGGTATATATTTGCACATTAGGGGAATGGGGGTAAAGTTCATGGTAAATTTGCAGTGGGCCACGTAATTTAGCTAGGACAAAAGTGAAAACATCATTTAATGCTTTTTATGCTCTTTCATAATTCATATAAAATACTTCTGGGCCCCTTTAAGGGCTCAAGATGTAATTTGCAACAGAAACAATTATTTTATTACAAAAGAGCATAAAAAAAAGGTATCAAATGACATTTTCACTTTCATCCTAGCTAAATTATAGTGGCACCATTTGGGGGGGGGGAGAGACAGGGGGGCATGCCCCACTTTAAACCAGGACTGTTACAGGCCTGTACTCCTGGATGTTTCTCAGGAGTACAGGCCTGTCTCCAGGAAAAAGCACTGCAAGCAGTGTACACTTACCATCATTCCCATAGACTTAACCTTGTTATTGGCAATTGTATGAAGAAAATACAAAGAATTTTGTCAGTATTTTCAGTTTTGCAAACAGTTTATGGTTTTGTCTCCTACAGCAATACTCAATACCATATGTTTGTGGAGGCCTAGAAAACTGCCAATGTGTCTGCTAATGCTTGAAAGGACAGTTGTGACATGTTGGTCTTACTGGTATAGATCAGTGGCTAAAATTCTGGTAAGATATGACTGAATACTTGCAGTTCTTTATATTGTCCAAGAATCTTGTGACAGAGAGGAAGTGGCAGAAGCTAGAGGTCTTGAGAATCAACTAGAGTTGTTCCCCTTCATATTCAGTTTGCATGTCATTTACAAAGTTCTTTCCATGATCAACCCTCTTTCTGAACAACTGCAGGCCCCAGATCTGATATTTCAGATGCCTGTACTTTAATCACCTCAACAAAAAACCAAATGGAAGACAATGTGTGATGTTGAGCATTTTCAAGTCCTATAATGCAAGTAAGGAGATTGTTATTAATGTTGGAGCTGATCTGTTGGAAACAAACACTCTTGCTTCAACCATACAAACAAAACCAAAACAAGTTTAGAATAAATCTGGAAGACTCAAGGACTATTTGACAACATCAACACTTGGAAAGCACAGCACAAGAACAGAAGAGAAAATGCAAAGAGAGTTCTACAAGGTTTTGGACAGAGTGGTAAATGAATTTGAAGAGCACTTTTCTGTCCAGCTGCCAGTACTAGAAACCACACAATGCTTTAACCCAAAATTCAAAGACTTCATGAACACAGATTTACTTCTGAAGATTGTGACATACTTTGATAAGGCTTGCATCAATATTATAGAGCTGAAGATTCAAGCTTTGATAGCTTGTGCATATGTGTTGCAGCATCCACAGAGACTGGAAAACACTTTAGATCTTTTCAAAAAGCCTAGGAGGATTGAAAGAAGCTTATTCTGAGGTTCTTAAGGTTATGATGATAGTCCTCACACTCCTACTCACAAAATGCTCAAATGAATGATTTTTCTCTGTTTTGACATTTGTGAAGGATTACCTTTGGACAACAATGAACAATGAGTGACTTTTGCATTTACTCCTTATGTTCTCTGAAAAGGCTGCAGTAAAGGAGGTTGATTTTGAAAAGCTTGAGGACAACTTCACAAAAATGAAGGCAAGGACATATTTGTTGCTTAAGTAACTGCACATAACATTCAGTTTTTAATTTGTGTGGTAAATGTTCCAACTTGTAGTGATTTTTTAGTCCCTAACCAGGTTGCAAAAGGCAAAATCTAAATAAATTACATTGCTTTAATGTGTATTTGAAGAGTTGTCTACCAAACAGAGTAATTACATTTTGAATTTGGATGGGGGCTCAAAATTGATCTTTGCCCCCCCCCAAGGTCTGAAATGGCACTACTGAGTGCCATCTAGAAATTTACCCTTATCTGTGGTCAGTGTTACCAAGTGGGCTTAAATTACATCTATCCTAGCACACTCTTAGTTGGAAGGTGGGTAAAATTCTACTTTAGCTACTTTTGGCTATCTTGGAAAGGAGTTTGGTTAGGAAAATGAAACTTTCAGGGATAGATCTACAGGCTAAAGTATATCCCGGGAAGGTATTTTGAAGTACCTACCTCCACTCCTTCTCCCTCTAGTGGGTCCTGACCTTTGATGACCTTTAAAAATTGGTGTGTTATAAAAGTGAAACCTTGTAATATAGATCTTCTGCTTAAAATGAAGTCCAACAAAATTGTTTTTAGCTTCAAAACTTTGCTCAATCCTCATTTATAGAGTTTTAAAGATATGCAAATACATTTCCTAAATTTTGAAAATTAACATTGATATGGCTTAAAATACTACTCAAATAACAGGAATTGCATTTCCAGAACTAAAGCCAGAGAAAAAGAATCTTACAACTGAAAATTAATTTAAAATCTTGTTTTGTCAAAATTTCAATAGGTATAGACCTGTCATGTAGGCAAATTTCAGGATCCTCTAGAGGGAGAAGGAGAGGAGATATGTACTTCAAAATATCTTCCCAGGACATACTTTAGCCTGTAGACCCATCCCTGAAAGTTTCATTTTTCTAGCCTCACCCCTTTCCAAGATAGGTAAAAGTAACTAAAGTAGAATTTTACCGGAAGGTGTGCCACTGGGCTGTAAACAAAGTCACAATAATGTTCTTTTAGCCTATATTTGGTGTAAATGTTTGTAACTGCCATCTCAACAATTGAGCTGAACAAATCAAACATTAGACCTTATTTTGCTCTAAATTAAGGCAATATTTTTTTTCTAATAAAAATTCTAAAGCTTATAGGCTACACTAGCCTAATTGAAGTCCTTAAAACTAGGCCTAAGTAGCCTAGGTTACAAAATTAAGTTTAAATTTTAAGGTTATAATAAAGATTTGAGACTAAAAAATTTCAATTCAATTTCCGAATCTCTGTTTTTTCATGGATATGATAAAAATCACATAGGATCTATAAAATAGACGCTAACAATTAGGCTATTTAAGTGATCCATGTACACAGAAGATCCACGCTTTCTTTGTTTAAAATATTTGCTTATTTTTTCTGTTGGAATCCTTAATGAAAATATCAAGCTTGCTTGAGTCCTCTAAAAATATTTAGAGAAATATTTTTCTTAAGTTTCTATTAAAACTACACACGTTCATAAAACTAAAAGACTTATATAGATGTTGTTTTTTTTCAAATATAATCTTCAAATTGTCAGGGATAAAACGTGTCCCTTTAAATTTCGTGCAACAGCAGCAACTTGCAAGTCAAACTTGTTATTTATTTTTGTGACGGGCCTAGTTTTCAGAATAGTCTTCTGTCTAGTCTCGTTATTTTGGTAAGCTCTAAAAAAGTTGGCCCATAATGGTTATTTTCTCATATATATGTCATTATAACGTTCCTAATTGGGAGACCTTAGAGTGAAAGACTTAGGCTGACATAGGCCTATAGAAATCATTAATTCTGTCACACTGTGCATATTCTACTTTATTTTTTTCTCCAATTTATCTAAAGTTTTACTCAAGAGGCAGTAAAATTTCACTTCTGTGTTTTATATAATAGATAAGTAGCCTACATTTTAGTTTAGCTACTTTCTGCTGTCTTTTTTTAGGTTAGGGAAATGACACTTTAAGGGAAAGGTCTATAGACTAAAGTAGGTCCCAGGGAGGTATTTTGAAGTGTCTACTGTAAAATTCTACTTTAGCTACTTTTGGATATCTTGGAAAGGGGTTAGGTTAGGAAAATGAAACTTTCAGGGATGGGTCTACAGGCTGAAGCATGGGTAAATATTTACCAAATCATATTATTGAGTTACAACTAAAGTGAATATACCACTCAATGCCCTTTTTTTATGCTCTTTATGAATATAATAATCATTTTTGTTGGAAATGAATTTCAGCCCCCACCCCTATAGGGCCTATATACCTATTTAGGGCATATCTATTTGCACATTAGGGGGGGTGGGGGTAATTTTATTTTTGATGTAAATGAGAGGTAAGTTTAAAATTTCTTCCCACCCCCCTAATGTGTAAATATATACCCTGAATTGGTATATATAGGGGCTAAAATTCATTTCTGACAAAAATGATTATAAAGAGCATAAAAAAAGGCATTGAGTGGTATATTGACTTTAGTTAACTCAATAATATGATTTGGTAAATATTTACCAAAGCATGTCCTGGGAAGGTTTTTTGAAGTACTTACCTCCACTCCTCTCTCTAAAGGGTCCTGACCTTTAAAAATATGTGTTATGTAAAAGTGAAACCTTTTAAAATAGATCCACTTGAAGGAAGTACAACAAAATTGTTTTCAGCTTCACAACTCTGCTCAATCCTAATTTATAAAGTTTTAAAGATATGCAAATATATTTCCTAACTTTTGAAGAAAAAACATTGATATTGCTGAAAATTTTACTCAAATAACAGGAATTGTATTTTCAGAACTAAAGCCAGAAACTGATAACTGAAAATTATGGCAAAATGTTGTTTTGTCAAAATTTCAATAGGTATAGACCTATCATGTAGGCAAATTTCAGGACCCTCAAGAGGGAGAAGGAGTGGAGGTAGGTACTTCAAAATACCTTCCTGGGACATACTTTAGCCTGTGGACCCATCCCTGAAAGTTTCATTTTCCTTATCTAACCCCTTTCCAAGATAGCTAAAAGTAGCTAAAGTAGAATTTTACTGTGCCTACTGCCACTCCTTCTCCTTCTAGAGGGCCCTGACCTTTGATGACCTTTAAAAATCTTCTGTTATAAAAGTGAAACATTGCAGAATAACCTAGATCTTCTGATTGAATGTAGCACAACAAAACTGTGAAAAGTTCTACTTTAGCTTCTTTTGGCTGTCTTGGAAAGGGGTTAGGTTAGGAAAATGGAACTCAGAGGTGGGTCTTCATGCTAAAGTGTATCCTTGAAAGGTATTTTGAACTGCTTACCTCCACTCCTTCTCCCTCTAGAGGGTCCTGAAATTTGCCTACATGACAGGTAGCTTACTATACCTATTACAATTTTGACATAACAACATCAAACTCAATTTTCAGTTATCACTTTCTTTTTCTCTGGCTTTATTTCTGAAAATGCAATTACTGTTATTTGAGTAGAATTTTAAGCCATATCAATGTTTGTTTTTTTTTTATTTAGGAAATGTAGGCTATTTGCATATCTTTAAAACCTTATATATTGGGATTGAGCAAAGTTCTGAAACTGAAAATAATTTTGTTTTACTTCTTTTAAGCAGAAGATCTATTTTGCAAGGTTTTACTTTTATAACACAAGTATTTTTAAAGGTCATCAAAGGTCAGGACCCTCTATACATTTCCTAAATTTAGGAAAAATTATTGATATGGCTTAACATTCTTCTCAAACAACAGGAATTGCATTTTCAGAACTAAAACCAGAGAAAAAGAAACTGATACCTGAAATTTAAGGTAAAATGTTGTTTTGTCAAAGTACAGACCTGTGAAGTAGTCAAATTTCTTAAGACTTAGAAATCAGAAGAGAGTTAACATGGAAGCTTGGCAGTACCTTCCCAGAGTATGTTTTTGGTCCTGGGATCATTACTGTAAGTTTCATTTTCCTAGTCAAACCTCTTTCTGAGATAGCATAAAGTAGCTGGACTAGAATTTTAGCAAAGAGGCTTCCGCCATCTTGAAAAGTAGGCTAGTTGAGTTAGGTATGTGAACCTTTCAAGAATGAATACAGGGGCTGAAATATAGGCTATTCTGGGAAGGTATTATCAAGCTACTAACTCTACATTTTCCTTATTGCTAGGGCTTACCAGATTGTATTAATGAAAGGTGGGTAAATATATACATTACCTTAAATTGCAGATTAGAGCAATCTAAGGATTTCTCCTTGTAGAGCTCCAGAGTTGACAATTTGAGTTGTATTCAGTATTCTTTAGTGACCAGGTGCACTGTGCTGATCCATAGCTTCCCTGTCTAGCTTAAACTCCCAAGAGGACCACTCAGCATCCAGTCTTTGTTTGAAGGTGTCCATAAATTCAGCAGTAACAGTTTCTTCAGAGTTTATTCCAACTGTTGACAATTCTTGAGGAAAAGAATTGAGCACAGACTCTGGTAGGCTCCTTAACAAGTTTCAAACTGATGACCTCTAGTTCTTTAGTTAGGACCAACAGTGGGAAATAATGCTGGGAGTATATTAGCCCTTATTAAGAATCAATCAACTGTAGGCTGATCCTCATGAGACTATTATTGTCTGAAATGTCCTGTGATTAGTCAGTCCAACTCCAGGAGCACCAGCAGCAGAAGAACCCAGCAACTCAAGCCAAGTTCCACTCAGAAATCCTGACATTGAAGAAGGCACAAGGGGAGCAGAGCAAGACAGATCAGTCATTGTACTCAGTCAACCTGTCAAAACATTCCAAAATATGCAAACTGAGTGCATTTATTTTAAAAAAGGTCACTGCAGATGGGGCAACCAGTGTCGTTTCTCTCATCTCGTTGAGACTCCTCCAGTCTGTGAACATCACTCTGCTCAAGATGGTTGCCAAAATGCCAAGTCAGCAAAATGCAAAAAACTGCACCCTGAAAAATGTAAGAGATTTGCGGACAGACATTGCACCAAAGGACAATGATGCAACTTCTTTCACCCAGTCAAACCAGCACTAAACCACCAGAAAACGAGAACGGACACAGAAACAAGCCAGAGTGAGGGCACCTTCCTGACACAATTTAAAACTGCTGTTGTCATTCCTATGCCAATAAAATCATTTGTTGAATCTGCAAATGACTTAAGACCCTTCTCAAAGACATCAATTTTTGCAAAAGTCCTGGAAGGAATTGTCTTCAAATGGCTTTTCAAAGATATTAGTGAAAATCTTGATCCTCGGCAGTATGGCTTTTGTCCAGGTCATAGTACTGTGCATTAGCTGATCTGCCTCATCAGAGACATCCTGGAGCATCTGGAGATTGATGGTGCTTATATTGACTGCATCATCACAGACTTTGTGAAAGCATTCAACTTACTCGACCACTCAGTTGTTATTGATGAGGCAACTTACCTTGTAGCAAGACAAATTGTCTTGCAAATGGTTGGCAGTTTCCTGACAAACCGCAAACAGAAAGTAGAACTTCCCAATGGCAAAATGTCAAACATCAGGGAGCTGACCTGTGGTGCAGCACAAGGGTCAAAGTTAGGCCCTTTAGCCTTCCTTATTGTGATCAACTAACTTTTGCGCAAAATTATGGAATGCTACAAATTTGCTGACAATCTCTCCACCCTCCTCCTCAGACTTCTCTCACAGAGCATACAGCCAGACCCAATCCTAACAGTAATGCAAAAAATTGAGGATGAAGCAAACCAAGTGAAACTTACACTCAGCCAGGAAAAAACACTCCTATTTAGGATTAATTTCCTTAAACGGCCAGTTCCAAACCCACCATGCAGTGGGCTGAAGGCTGTAAAAACGGTGAAGATCCTGGGTGTCCACCTGGATGCTGATCTGAAATGGAATACCCACATATTGTCAATCATCTCAAAGACCGCCTTCTTCCTAAGATATTTTGCCTACCTTTGCTGCTTTGGGATGAAAACTGAGATCATAATAGTTGGATGCTACAAATGCTACATTAGACGGCTCACTGAATATGCCTGCCCAGTGTGGCACAGTGCACTGACCATAGATCAAAGCAACAAAATTGAAGGATTGCAGAAAAGGGCCTGCAAAATAATACTGGGGAGTAGTTATGTTGACTATGAAATGAGCCTCAAAGTTCTGAAGTTGGAGTCCCTCAAAGAGAAAAGGCACACACTGGTCATGGACTTTGGTAAAAAAATCCTTGACTCTGAAACACACCGCAATCTACTTCTGGATTTTTAGGCACGCCAAACTCAACATTCTACGAGGCTCAGAGAAATAACGAAAAACGCAGCAAAGCTGGAACGACTGCCGATCCCCTCGTCCAAGCGCTACCTGAAGTCATTTGGTCCATACTTTGTAAAACACTACAATGGTGATCCAGAAAAATTGTAAATAAATCAAGTTTGAATAATTTAATTTTGCAAGTGTTTTTAAATTGTTACCCAAACACATCCAAAAAAATGAGATAGCCATTTTTTTTAATGTAGTTGAAAGTTCTGAAAATTAGATCTTTGAGGATGACAACTCCCTCACAGCCCTCAGGGCAAGGGCTCTAATTTATGCCCTGGGTGCATATAAGGTGTTTATAGAAAGCATTGTCATAGACACTCAAAAAGAGCTCATTTGAGTGGAAACTGAAAGGGCTAGTGCCCTTTGTAATAGTCAAAAGTGATTGGAAGGCTTGACATTTTTATAGTAAAGATCAATGTGGGTACAATGTTTTATTATTTTTTTCTTTTTTTTTGTTTAGACCTGGGCAATTCTTATCAAAGGAGTTATCTTGGGAACTTTGAAAAGGGCTCATTTGATTGAAGATAGAAAGTGCTAATGCCCTTTTTAATAGTTGAACATGATTGGACTAGTTCCCCTAGTTCTAGTTTAACTAGTTCCCCTCCTACACCCACCCTCCCATTTGCCGATTATGTTTAAAACTAAATGTTGCCTTAAGATTAAATCAAAATGCACTGTGTTAATGCTAATTCCCAATAAGGCATCTCAGCAGTATCCCAAGAACAACTGAGGGTATTATGTTCAAACTTTTGGGGCTACTTCTGCTCTTAAAATTTAACAAAATCAAAATAGTGTAAGTGTATCCAAGCCATCAAAGAAAGTAAAGAGATTTTTTTTTTTTTGCAAAAGGTATCAAGTTTTCTATTTCAAGTCAATTATAGGAGGTATGAAACTAAATTAAACACTACTATTTGTGTCCAGATTTTTAAAAGGGTGTATGTTGTTAAAAATTGCTGAAATTTTTTTCCACAGTATAAATAGCAGGCCAAATTATAAAGTCTTAAAAAAGACAAAATTTATTTTCTTTTTCCCTGAAAAGACTATGTCAATATAAAACAAACAGAAATTAATTAAAAAAATCTTTTTCCACAAAATAAGTTTTTCAAAGAAAAGTAAAGAGCTCCATTAAACCAAAAATGAGAAAAATAAAATCAAATAATCTACCAAGCGTGAAACTACCATAAATCAGCATTGATAAATAAATGAAACCCAAAACGAACAGAAATTACAATAAATAACCAAGTCAAACTTAAAACGAGCAGAAATTAACATGAGTAGGGCTCAAAACCCCTATGCCTTCCCAAGGCCAGAACATAGTTTGCACTTTATTGAAGAAATACAAATGAATGTGCATTGTCAGTTTAATATACATATATTTATATTTAGTAATCAAAATTTTATTATTATTTGGTTTATAAAAGTTAAAACATTTCTATTTTTTTTAATATAAAGAAGGATAAAACAAGGAAGGATATTTGCTTGCACTGCTGTGTCAACCTTGGAGCTAACTGGCAACTGGGTGTTTCTTGTGAGGGAAACTGTGGCTTCTTCCTTGTTATTTGTTTCAGAGACTTGTAGAAATATCTTGTCCTCATCATCAGAGTTTTCAAGTGTGTTGTTGATGCCTTAAACTACATTTACAACCTTGTTGGTTCTGCAGACACGTGCAAAATGGTTTGGCTTGCAGCACTTTGTACCTATCTTTCCTTTTGCAGGACATGTATGATTAGGGCTGTAGCTGCCTCCACAGAAGTATTTTTTTTTAGTCTCCATTTTTCCAAAGAAGAATAACATTAAAAATAATTGTGAAAGAGACATCAGCAACACTTTAAGAAATTTACAATAAAATTTCTTGTGATATATTTTTCTCAATTTATCAGCAATGTGCTGAACCAATCGTCCTCAAAACCCTCCTCTGGGCCATACTGTGGTGTTTTCTTTTGTGGATGGTGAAGTTCTCCCCACAGTAGGGTGCCGACAGTCTGGTATCATAGTATTATCCTTTTCTTGTTTGTTTAAAGATTATTCCAATAGGCAATGCAAAGAACTCCCCCTAAAAAAAAGTCCCCCCAGACCCCACCCCAACTACTAATGAAATTGATCCATTTATGCCCCATCCTGGCTGGTCAAGCTCACTATCTCAAAGCTCACATGATAGTTCAAATTCTGAGAATAGGACAATGATTAGTGTTGGGGCAAATGTCACTATCACCACAGATAATGGATTTCAAGAGGTCCTTTCTAGGAGCTCCAAAAAAGGAAAAAAATCTCCCCAATCAAAAGTATTTCCCCTCCCCCTGCCCAAGCTTCTTCTTCTCAAAAATTAGGAATTTTCGTCAAAATTTTTCCTATCACCCCCTTTGAGATAACAAAGATTACTACAATAAGGGTTGCAATTTTCAAATTTTTAAAATCAATGTTCTCTCTTAACATTAACCATGATGGATCTTTGCTAATAGCAGTCCAAGATCAGAAATCAGCAGATATAATAATCAATCTAAAATCTCTGCTGAATATCCCAATTAACTCATCTACATGGAACCCAAACCAATCCCTAACAAAAATAGTAGTGTACAATATCCCTGCAGAAATACCTATTCAGGAGTTAAAAGAAGGGCTCTCAGATAGAGCTGGCAACACAATCCCCATTGAAGATGTCACCCAACTGGGTAAACCTGATTAATGGCCTAAAAACAAGTATATCTTTCTTATTTACACCAAAAGAAAAAAATTAATATCCCAGAAAAGTTATTCCTTTTTGGGCAAATCAAACCACACAAGGCATACAGGTCAAAGCCTATCCAGTGCCAGAAGTGTCTCAAACTGGGACACACAACAAACAAATGCAGCAAAATTCTCCTAGCCTGTAGTAATTGTCAAGGCTCCCATCCTGAAGAATTGACAACTTACAACAACACCCAGCCTACATGTATCAATTGCAAAGGCCTACATGACTACCAATAAATCACTGTGCCCTTCACATGGAAAAAGAGCACACCAAATAAAACCCATAATGAAATCAACCAAAACTCCCAATGCAACAAGTACCCCTTACAAAGCTCCATTCTCTAAGCCCCTAAATGAAATAGCAACAAAAATGCTACAAATATTGACCATCCAAGTGAGAGACCAATCCCCATTAGAGATATTTACCAATGGAGACTATCAGATATTATGTTTAATAAGAATAATCCTATTCTATTTCCCTTTCCCAACAAGGAGTTTTCTAAAATTTATCATAGGATTTGTTCTGGATCAAATGGGCTAAATTTTCTGGCATTCGCTTATCAGTTTCCTAATTCAAGTGGTTCAGTTCATTTGTCTCCTCTTTGCAGGTATTGTAATAAGAATAATGAAATAATTGACCACTGCCTATTTGAGTGTAATATGCTGACGTCTGCACAGTATACCTTGCATTGTAAACAGTTAAAGTGCTTCAAACACCACAAAATCTCACTATCAGCCAAGATCCTAGCTGACTATACCTGCACACAGAGCTCAGAAGTCAATATCTATCGTCTTATATTCGAACTCCTTGAGTCAAAAGATTTACTGAAAAATATCTGAGGATATCTAATAAATAAGAGGCAACCAAGCCAGTAGCTCTGTTCAGTCCACAGAGTGAAGCAAAAGGAAAAGGGCTGAATAGTATTGAAAAGCCCGTTTGCTGAAATAGAAGAAGACAAAGTAGCATTCTCTAGATCTTGTGTTGGTGGCCTGCTGTGAATTAGAAGAAGAAGATGAAGGTGGTCTTGAACTTGTCATTTCTTCTGCTTGGACTGCAATTGATTTGTGGATGGAATCAACTTCTTTTTTTATGCTACCTTCATATAGTCTTTGAATTTTGTCAGGTTTGGCTCAAGCTTGTCCTTTTCACTCTCAATGAAGGTGAAGGTATTTAATGTCTCTCTTCCCTTGTCTCCTACCCAAATAAGTATGTAGGCACACATGATCTTCTCGGTTTTTCCAGATAAGGGGCCAGCAAACACAAGGCAAGGATGCTGTTCAAATGGTTTCCATTCATCTGGAAGACACGGCAAGCCCTAACCAATACTTAGCTGGTTGACATCCATTATTGGCCACTCACTTCTGACACCATATAATATTTGGTAGATAAATCTTTATTTAAAACACGGCACCTATAATAAAGAACACTATAAGCAAAGCAAGCGTGCATAAGCGCATCAAGGCAAATAAGCAGAGGCACATAATAGCAATAGAAACACTAATAATATACTCCTTTTACAATCCTAATGGTAACCAAGAAGCTAAGGAGTTCCTAATATAAATTGCACCTAAGATGATTCAAAAGAAAATAATAATAGTAGGAGACTTCAATGCTCATAGCCCTACTTGGGGAGGAAAGAAAACCAACAAGGCAGGCCAATTTTTATAAAACCTATTGAAAGAATTCCCAGAAATGTCAATAGCTACACCACATGGTATATAAACCTATTATGACAACAAAACTAACCCTTTCTCCACCATTGACCTGCAACTAATGCCAAATAAACTATCCAGATGCTCAAAACTAATTGTTCCCCTAAGTCATCAGTCTTCTGTATAAGAGACTTGTGCATCCTCAGCTTGAAGTTGGAAGTTCTCTAGCCTCCGCTTATTTTAAAAAAAAGACATAAAAGTATTGGAGGATGTGCAGAGACATGCCACCAAAGTGATATCCAGTATGGAACTTTCCTACCCTGTAAGACTAGCAAAGCTGAGACTCCCAGCTCTTGTACACAGGAGAAATAGAGGTGATGCCATTTTAACCTGTAAGTTAATCTTCATCCAAAGAAACCCACCTTGACCAAGAAAGTACACATGGGTAGAAGGATATGAGCTCTACAGGAAAGAAAGATCATCAGGCAGGAAAGGAGGGGATGTGGCTTTCCTTGTAAGGAAAAATGCTAAGTACAACTTCATAATACCAAAGGAATACCCTAACAAGGTTGGTGTAGTTGGAGTAAAACTAAGTCTGCCTTGAAAAATTCCCTCCCCTCAGGGGAAACTCCTCTGTAGAAATTTTCTTCCATATAAAATACTCCCCCCCCCCCTGTAAAATTTTCTCTGGACAATTCCATCCTTGCTAAAAATTCCACTCCCTTAAAATTTATTCAGCCTGAAAAGTTTTCCTTAGCATACTTTCATTTGAAAAAAAAACTAATTTCTGATTGTTTTCCAATCACTCCAGAAATCTCCCATCCATGGAAAGTTTCCCACAGAAATCCAAACATGCTGAAAATAGCCCCCAGATAATTCCCCCAGAACATCTTCACATGCAAAATAGAGATTGTAAAGAGAAAGTAAGATAAATAAATAAAAAAATAATCAAATTTTGTCAAATCTCTCTAATGTAAAATTTCCTCCAGAAAATTCACCCCCAAAAATCCCCCCCATAGGAAATTATCTATGGAAAACCAACCCAAGCACAACCCCCCCCCCCTGAAAATTGTCTCTCTACTTCCCAATAACATATGCTATACATGAACAATGAGCAAATTCCATAGCAGGCCTTGGGGGGGGGGGGCTCATGTTACTCCTATTGACATAGTTATTGTATCTTTTAACTCTGCTAAACAAAATGATTATCTTAAAATTTTGATCAGACAACTTTGAGGAAAAATGGATGTGAGAGGGGGGCTAGTTGCTATCCAATCTTTTTGGTCACTTAAGAAGGGCACTCAAACTTATGATCTCCATTTGAATTATCCCAATCATCTGGGACCATTACTCTGATATGATCACCTATGGGAAAAAAACACAAATGAACATGCACCTGTGATCTTCCTTCTGGCAAAAAATGCAAAAATGTTTAATGGGAGACAAGGGTTTTGCATATCACACTCAAATTGAGGCAACAGAACATGGAGTGGAAACACACATTCTCCCTTGTCAAACTGAAGGCCAAACGCTCTCCCAGCACAAAATCATGGCGTAGGCATTTTAGAATAGACATGGTGTTTGTTTGGTCAACTTCATGCAATGAGGAACCACTATCAATGTAGAAGCATACTGCCAAACCCTCAGAAAGCTCTGCAGAGCGAAAAAAAAACAACAAAAAAGCTTGGTATGCTGAGAAAGGGAATTGTCCTTCTTCATGACAATGCAAGACCTCACACTGCAGATCAGCCCCACAATTTGTTGCACAGTTTTGGCTGGGAAGTTTCTTTCTTCTGCTTTTTCACAACAGGCGGGCTTTTCAGTTGATACTATTTAGCCCTTTTCCTTTGGCTTCACTCTGTGGGCTACAGAGCTACTGGCTTGGTTGTCTCTTATTTATTAGATATTCTCAAATATCTTTCAGTAGATCTTTAGACTCAAGGAGTTCAAATATAAGATGATAGATATCGATTTCTGTGCTCTGTGTGCAGGAATAGTTGGCTAGGCTCTTGGCTGATAGTGAGATTTTGTGGTGTTTGAAGCACTTTAACAGTTTACAATGCAAGATATGCTGTGCAGACGTCAGCATATTACATTCAAATAGGCAGTGGTCAATTGTTTCATTATTCATAATACAATATCTGCAAAGACGGGACAGGGGAACTGAACCACTTGAATTAGAAAACTGATACGAGAATGCAAGAAAGTTTAGTCCATTTGTTACAAAACGAATTCTGTGATAAATTTTAGAAAAGTACTTATTGGGAGAGGGGGAAAGAGTAGGATTTTTCTTATTAAACATAGTATCTGATAGTCTCCATCGGTAAATATCTCTATGGTGATTGGTCTCCCACTTGGCTGGTCAATATTTATAGCATTTTTTGCTATTTCATCAACCTGATGATTACCATTTATACCAGAGTGGCTAGGAATATACTGAAGATAAGTTCTTATGCCACTTGAAGCAAGATTATCTATAATACTAAGACAATGATAAGTGTCAATATCCAGCTTATACTGAGGAGCTGAAGACAGCAACTCAAGGCTTGATAAAGAGTCAGAATAAACTATAATATTATTTGAATTAGCAATCAAGGGTTTATTTTCAATAAGGTGTTCTAATGATATGATTATGGCATTTAACTCTGCAGACATTATAGATACATTATTATACAATCTCTCACCCATTGCAATTTTCAGGTGAGGAAGGAAGGCACCACTTGCTACCTTCTCATTGATTTTGGACAATTCAACAAATATTTGGAAGTGGTTTTTATAAGTAATTGTATAAAGTTCAGTAAATTTTTTCTGGACAAAAGCAATGGGGGTTAAATCTTTAGTCCACTTTGAGAAATCAGTATTTATTATGGGGATTGACCAATTCCTTGGAGGGATTGGGGGAAAGTAGGTGCAATAGACTTTGCGGTTACAGGGAACTTCTTCTGAATATTGGCATACTCATCTGCAATGCCTCTATACATGGCTGGATTTCTTAACCAATTATGTAGGGTGTGTGAGCTATTTGATTCAATTTTTGTAAGATGTTTTATCAAGAGAAAGCTACGTCTGTCCCTTATTGTTGTTAATCCACTCTCCATAAGCAGAAACTTGGATCTTGTGGGTTTCCTAAGACCAAATTTGAGATGTATTATATCGTTTTGTATAGTTTCAATTTTTTGCATCTGGGTCTTTGCACATGCACCATAGACGATGAGTCCATAGTCAATATGGGGTCTTATATGTGATTTATAAAACTGGAGTAAGGTTATCTCCTTACAGCCCCAGGGTGTAGAAAGAAGTCTTTTTAGTATTATTGTTTTTCTATAGCATTTTTTTATTGTGTTTGAAATGTGGAGGTGGAAATTAAGTTTTTGCTAAATCATGAGACCTAGGTAATTAATATGATTATTTTCTGGAATAGTTGTTCCATTTAGAGTTAGTCTTGCATTAACATGATTTCGCTTTCGGTGAAATTGGATTATTTTTGACTTGGTAGGTGCAATGGGTAAATCTGAATGTTGAGAGAATTTTTCAAATTGGAAAAGTGACTTTTGCAGCTTTGACTGTGCAATCTCAAAGGTGTTGCGAGATGACCATAGTACCAGATCATCAGCATATTGTAGATTCATGTGGGGGAGATTCATGTTCCAGAGATACAGGGTTAAGAGGAGGCAGCTGAGGACTGCTCCCTGAGGAAGGCCTTTGGTTATTGTCTTTTGGGGTGAAGAGGCTGAACCTACACAAACAATAAAACTTCGCAATTCTATGAAAGATTTTATAAAAGATACTAGCTTGGGGGGTAGTCCAAGGTTTGCAAGTTTAATTAAAAGGATTTGGTGGTTCACATTGTCATATGCCCCTTCAAAATCTAGGAAAGCTGCAACTAGGACATTATTTTTTGAGAATGATTCATTTATTGCATTTGTTAACAATATGAAAGCATCTGTTGAGGAATGGTGTTTTCTGATGCCAGTTTGAGTGTGAGGGATCATATTATTTTTTTCAACAAACCAGAGGAGTCGGTAATAGATCATTTTCTCCATTATTTTCCCCATCACAGGAGTAATTATTATGGGCCTATAGGACTCAAGGTTATTTTTGTGTTTACTTTTCTTTAGGATTGGTAAGAGGGACGAACATTTCCAGATATTGGGGAGCATAGATGAAGCCCAAGCATGATTATAACAATTTAGAAGTTCCTGTTTGTATGAAGGGGTGAGATTCTTTATCCATGTAGGGTGTATATTGTCATAGCTGCTGCTAGTCTTGGTCCTAATATGATGTATTGTATTATTCATTTCCTGGATTGAAAATGGGCTGGTTATATACTCGGATCCTGGGCGAGGTTGGTAACTTGGGTTCATAGGAATTGGGGGTATTTTGATAGAATTCTTTGATGTTAGCTTATTGACAAAAAGATTGGCAAATAGCTTAGCTTTTTTATTATAATTATCATAATGGGTATTATTATGTATAAGCTCATACAGGAGTGGGTTGGGGGAAGTTTTTTTTCCCACAGATGTGGCTTATGACTATGTATAATTGGCTCATGTGTTTCTCTGGAGAGATTATTTGCAAAATTATTCCAGTAGTTATATTTAGCATTTATTATGGTCCTTTTTAGATTAGATTCTGCTTGTAATTTTTTTAAATATGTAGTAGGTGATGTTTTTTTTAAGAATGTTCTCCTAGCTGTCTTTTTTGTTCTCCATTTATTTTGGCACTTTGTCCACCATGCTTTGGGAATATGTTTAGGGAAGGTTTTCCTGGGTGTTGTCCTGGGGATAGCATGATTAGCTGTATTTATTAGTAAAGATGCCAAAACTTCAGCATGTGTGTCAGCTGTTGCATTTGAAATGCATGAATTTTAGGTGAAACTTGTAATTTCATCATTTAGCTTATTTTGGAACATAGGCCAATTTGCTTTAGTGTTGATATATTTGGAGGTATATGATAGGGTTTCAGCAGGTTCGTTTAGGGAGCAAACTATAGCAAAGTGGTCAGTACATAGACTATCAATTTTATTTATATAAATTTTATTCAAAATATTTAAAGACACAATTTGTAGGTCAATTGTAGAGAAACTGCCATTTTTGGGGTTGAAATATGTATTCAGGTTTGGAGGGGTAGCAACAGCTAATTCATTATTATTTGAAGTCATATGCTCAATGAACTTACCAGCTTTATTTGCTGGATTATTCCCCCACAAAAGGCTCTGGGCATTAAAGTCTCCACAAATAATAATATTTTTCAACATATTAGAATTATTTATATAGCTGAAGAAATCCATGGCATCTGTAGTTTGGCCATTAGGGTTATAAAAGCTTATTATTTAAGTTTTTGTATTATTCAGCCAAACACTGATACCAATTGCATCAACATCATTTACAAAATCTGGAAAGTTGATGCCACAGAATTTTATATTATTATTAACTATTAAAGCTACTCGCCTCCTTTTCTTTCTGATTATCTATCCTTTCTCAGGATAGTGTATCCCAGAGACTTAATTTGTTGATTTTGGGTTAAATGAGTTTCCTGGAGGCAAGCAATATTGATGGAATTATTATTATTCATAAAAGATATTAGTTCATTTAACTTATTTTCTGTAAGTGATCTTACATTCCACTGGAGTATTGATATGTGTTGTGTTGTTGTTTTATTTTTCATATGACTGTGTATCAATGTTCAGCTTTGTTAATAGTAGAGCAAGATCTTTTTTTGCTTGAATGAGCATATGATTAGGGATGTAGATTTTTGCCAATTCAGCAATGATTTTTGTTTTCTGTTGTTGTTGTATATTCATGGCCTGAACTGCATTGCAGTTTAGAATGAATAAGTATATATTTGGGGTTTGCATGTTTGTCTTTGCATCCAGTTTGTCAGTTAAAGGATTAATTCCTGGTAGTGTTTCTGGTTTGTTTCTTGTTGGGAGGGGATACCAGGCTGACCTCATCTCACTAGGTAAGGAGGCTTATTGGCTTGGTGATTCTTTCTGATAGAGATGTGAGCTGGGAGGCTTAAAGGATGGTGTTTTGTAAGGAGTACTTGATGCATTAGGAGTGTTTGACTTGGGAGTTTTATTTGATTTCAATATAGGTTTTATTTTGTGTGATTGGGCAGCATTTGCTTCCATAGCTGCAAAAGGGTATGGAATGGCCTTCTCTGTTGCTATTTGGGAGTGTTAGTGCTCTTTTCTTATATGCAGGGCATTGTGATTTATTGGTAGATTCATGTGGGCCTTTACAATTGATACATGTAGGCTGCGTGTTGTTGCATGTTGTCAACTCTTTAGGATGGGAGCCTTTACAATTACTACAGGCTAGGAGAATTTCATTGCATTTATTTGTTGTGTGTCCCAGTTTCAGACACTTCTGACACTGGATAGGCTTTTGCTTGTATTCCTTGTGTGGTTTGATTTGCCCAAATAGGAATAACTTTTCTGGGATATTAATTTTTTCCTTCAGTGTAAATAGGAAAGATCTACTTGTTTTAATCCATTAGAGTTGGGTTTACCCAGTTGAGTGACATCTTCTACAGGGATTGTGTTGCCAGCCCTATCTGAGAGCCCTTCTTTTAACTCCTGAATTGGTATTTCTAGGGGAACATTATATACTACTATTTTTGTTGAGGATTGTTTTGGGTTCCATTTAGATGAGTTAAGTTTGGTATTCAGAAGAGATTTTAGATTAAGTATTATATCAGCTGATTTTTGATCTTGGACAGCTATTAGCAAAGATCCATCACGGTGAATGTTAAGAGAAAACATTGATTTTAACATTTTGAAAATTGCAACCCTTATTGTAGTAATCTTTGTTATTTCAAAGGGGGTATTTGGAGAAATTTTGAGGTAAATTCCTAAGTTTTGGGAAGGATAATCTTGGAAAGGAGGAGGAGAAATACTTTTGATTGGGGATGTTTTTTTCCTTTATTTGGAGCTCCTAGAAAGGACCTCTTGAAAGCCATTATCATCTATAGTGACATTTGCTCCAACACTGATCATTGTCCTATTCTCAGAATTTGAGCATTCATGTGAGCTTTGTGATAGGGAGTTTGACCAGCCAGGATGGGGCAAAAATGGATCAAATTCATTAGTATTTGGGGTGGGATCCGGAAGCGACCTTTTTTTTAGGGGGAGTTCTTTGCATTGCCTTTTTGAATAAGCTTTAAGCTAAAAAGGAAAGGATAATAGTCTGTTACCAGACCGTCTGCACTCTACAGTGGGGAAAACTTCCACAAAGGAAACACCACAGTATGGCCCTGAGGAGGATTTTGAGCACGAGGGTTTCAGTACAGCTACTGATTAATCAAGACAAGAATTCACAAGAAATTCATTTTTAAAATTTCTTAAAGTGTTGCTGTTGTGTGCTTCTTCTATTTAACAGCAAGCGGGCTTTTCAGTAAAACTATTTAGCCCTTTTCCTTTTGCTTCACTCTGTGGGCTTCTGTGTGTTGGAAAAATTGAGAATTCTTCTTCTTCTTCTAATTCACAGCAGGCTGGCTATTCAGTTGGTACTATTTAGCCCTCTTCTTTTTGCTTCACTCTGTGGGCTACAGAGCTACTGTCTTGGTTGTCTCTTATTTATTAGATATTCTCAGATATCTTTCAGTAGATCTTTTGACTCGAGGAGTTCAAATATAAGATGATAGATATCGATTTCTGTGCTCTGTGTGCAGGTATAGTTGGCTAGGCTTTTGGCTGATAGTGAGATTTTGTGGTGTTTGAAGCATTTTAACAGTTTACAAAGCAAGGTATGTTGTGCAGACGTCAGCATATTACATTCAAATAGGCAATGGTCAATTGTTTCATTATTCATATTACAATGCCTGCAAAGAGGGGACAGGGGAATTGAACCACTTGAATTAGAAAGCTTATATGAGAATGCAAGGAAATTTAGTCCATTTGTTCCAGAACGAATTCTATGATAAATTTTAGAAAGATACTTATTGGGAAAGGGGGAAAGGATAGGATTAATCTTATTAAAATTAATATCTGATAGTCTCCATCGGTAAATATCTCTAATTGGGATTGGTCTCCCATTTGGCTGGTCAATATTTATAGCATTTTTTGCTATTTCATCAACCTGATGATTACCACTTATGCCAGAGTGGCTAGGAATGTACTAAAAATAAGTTTTTATGCCACTTGAAGCAAGATTATCAATAATACTGAGACAATGATAAGTGTCAATGTCCAACTTATATTGAGGAGTTGAGGCCAGCTACTCAAGGCTTGATAGAGAGTCGGAATATATGATAATATTATTTGAATTTGCAATCAAAGGTTGGTTTTCCTTAAGGTAATCTAATGCCATGATTATGGCATGTAACTCAGCAGACATTATAGATAAATTATTATATAATCTCTCGCCCATTGCAATTTTCAGGTGAGGAAAGAAAACACCACTTGCAACCTTCTCATTCATTTTTGACCCATCAACAAATATTTGGAAGTGATTTTTATAGGTAATTGTATTAAGTTCTGCAAATTTATTCTGGACAAAAGCAATGGGGGTTAAATCTTTATTCCACTTTGAGAATTCATTATTTATTATGGGACTTGACCAATTCCATGGGGGGGGGTCGGGGGAAAGTGGGTGCAATAAACTTTGCTGGTATGGGGAACTTCTTCTGATTATTGGCATACTCATCTGCAGTGCCTCTATACATGGCTGGATTTCTTAACCAATTATGTAATGTGTGTGAGCTATTTGATTCAATTTTTGTAAGATGTTTTGTCAAGAGAAACCTACGTCTCTCCCTTATTGTTGTTAATCCACTCCCCATAAGCAGAAACTTGGTGCTTGTGGGTTTCCTAAGACCAAATATGAGACGTATTATATCATTTTGTGTTTTTTCAATTTTTTGCATCTGGGTCTTTGCACATGCACCATAGACGATGAGCCCATAGTCAATATGGGGTCTTATATGTGATTTATAAAACTGGAGTAAGGTTTTCTTCTTACAGCCCCAGGGTGTGGAAATAATTCTTTTTAGTATATTTGTTTTTCTATAGCATTTTTTTATTGTTTTTGAAATGTGGAGGTGGAAATTAAGTTTTTGGTCAAGCTGAGACCTAGGTAATTAATATGATTATCTTCTGGAATAGTTGTTTTATTTAGAGTTAGTTTTGCATTAACATGGTTTCGCTTCCGGTGAAATTGTATTATTTTTTACTTGGTGGGTGCAATGGGTAAATCTGAATGTTGAGAGAATTTTTCAAACTGGAAAAGTGACTTTTGCAGATTTGACTGTGCTATCTGAAAGGACTTGCCAGATGACCATAGCACCAGATCATCAGCATATTGTAGATTCGTGTGGGGTAGGTTCATGTCCCAGAGATATAGGGCAAATAGGAGGCAACTGAGGACTGCTCCCTGAGGTATGCCTTTGGCTATTGTCTTTTGGGGTGAAGAGGCTGAACCAACACAAACGATGAAACTTCACACTTCTATGAAGGATTTAATAAAAGATACCGGCTTAGGGGGTACTCCAAGGTTTGCAAGTTTGTTTAAAAGGATTTGGTGGTTCACATTGTCATATGCTCCTTCAAAATCAAGGAAAGCTGCCACTAGGATATTATTTTTTGAGAAAGATTCATTTATTGTATTTGTTAGCAGAATGAAAGTATCTGTTGAGGAGTGGTGTTTCCTGAATCCAGTTTGAGTGTGAGGGATCATATTATTTTTTTCAACAAACCAGAGGAGTCTGTGATAGATCATTTTCTCCATAATTTTCCCCATCACAGGAGTAATCATTATGGGCCTATAAGACTCAGGGTTATCTTTTGGTTTATTTTTTTTAGGATTGGTAGGAGGGATGAACATTTCCATATATTGGGGAACCTAGAAGATGCCCAAGCATGATTATAACAATTTAGCAATTCTTGTTTGTATGAAGGTGTGAGATTCTTTATCCATGTAGGGTGTATATTGTCATAGCTGCCGCTAGTTTTGGTCCTAATATGATGTATTGCATTATTCAATTCCTGGATTGAAAAATGGATTAGTTATGTTCTCGGATCCTGGGCGTGGTTGGTAACTTGGGTTCATAGGAATTGTGGACAGTTTGCTTTGATTATTTGATGGTAGCTTATTAACAAAGAGAGTTGCAAATAGGTTAGCTTTTTCATTATCATTGTCATAATGGGCATTATTATGTATAAGCTCATACAGGAGTGGGTTGAGGGAAGTCTTTTTCCCACAGATGTGGCTTATGACTTTAGGCCTATGTATAATTGGCTGATGTGTTTCTCTGGAGAGATTATTTGCAAAATTATTCCAGTATTTATATTAGCATCTATTATAGTCCTTTTTAGATTAGATTCTGCTTGTAATTTTTTTAAATATGTAGTAGGTGATGGTTTTTTTTTATGAATTCTGTCCTAGCTGCCTTTTTATCCTCCATTTATTTAGGCATTTATTTGTCCACCATGCTTTAGGAATTTGTTTAGGGAATGTTTTCTTAGGTGTTGTCCTGGGGATAGCATGATTAGCTGTATTTATTAGTAAAGATGTCAAGGCTTCAGCATGTGTGTCAACTGTTGTGTTGGAAATGCATGAACTTTGGGTGAAACTTGTAATTTCATCATTTAGCTTATTTTAGAACATAGACCAATTTGCTTTAGTGTTGATATATTTGGAGGTATGAGATAAAGTTTCAGCAGGTTCATTTAGGGAGCAAACTATAGCAAAGTGGTCAGTACATAGACTATCAATTTTATTTATGTAAATTTTGTTCAAAAAATTTAATGACACAATTTGTAGGTCAATTGTGGAGAATCTGCCACTTTTGGGGTTGAAATATGTATTCAGGTTTGGAGGGGTTGCAACAGCTAATTCATTATTATTTGAAGTCATATGCTCAATGAATTTACCAGCTTTATTTGCTGGTTTATTCCCCCACAAAAGGCTGTGGGCATTGGAATCTCCACAAATAATGATATTTTTTAGCATATTAGAATTATTTATATAATTAAAGAATACCTTGGCATCTGTATTTTGGCCATTAGGGTTATAAAAGCTTATTATGTAGGTTTTTAAATTATTTAGCCAAACACTGATACCAATTACATCAACATCATTTGCAAAATCTGGAAAATTGATGCCACAAAATTTTATATTATTTTTAACTAATAAAGCTACCCCACCTCCTTTCCTCTGAAGATCTATCCTTTCTGAGGATAGTATATCCCAGAGACTTAATTTGTTGATTTTGGGTTAAATGAGTTTCCTAGAGGCAAGCAATATTAATGGAATTATTGTTCATAAAAGATATTAGTTCATTTAGCTTATTTTCTGTGAGTGATCTTACATTCCATTGGAGTATTGATATATGTTTTGTTGTTGATTTATTCTTCATATGACTGTGTATCAATGTTCAGCTTTGTTAAAACTAAAGCAAGATCTTTTTTGCTTGAATGAGCATATCATCTGGGATGTAGATTTTTGCCAATTCTGCAATGATTTTTGTTTTCTGTAGTTGATGTATGTTCATGGCCTGAACTGCATTACAGTTTATAATGAATAAGCATATATTTGGGGATTGCATTTTTTGTTTTGCATCCTGTGTGTCGGTTAGGGGATTGATTCCTGGTAGTGTTTCTGGTTTGTTTCTTCTTGGGAGGGGGGGCCAGGCTGACCTCATCTCACCGGACAAGGAGGCTTGTTTGCTTGTTGAGGCTGGTTTGTTTCTTCTATTTAATTCTTCTTCTTCTTCTTCTTCTATATCAACAGGCGGGCTTTTCAGTCAATGCTATTCAGTCCTTTTCCTTTTGCTTCACTCTGTGGACTGAACAGAGCTACTGGCTTGGTTGCCTCTTATTTACTAGATTTCCTCAGATATCTTTCAGTAAATCTTTTGACTCAAGGAGTTCGAATATAGGACGATAGATATCGACTTCTGTGCGCAGGTCCTGATCTTGCTTTAAGTAAGTGATTACCATTCATTTCTTCACCTCAGTGGTAACCATTACAAAGATGATGATGACATAAAAACAACAATGAATTCTGGGTTATCAGAGCAGGCGGCAAGTTTTTATGAAGAGGTTACTTTAAAATTAGTTGAGAGGTATGATAAGTGTTTGAACAAACTTTGCAACTATGCCGTTAAATAGTGAAAAGCATGTGCTTTCTGAAAATAAATTTATATTTTTGAAATAATCTTTTGTTGTGTTTTTTTCTTCAAACATACGTTACTTAAAAACTCCCCTCGCAGTAAGCTGATCATTTTTATGTATTGATTGATGTCAAAGTTCTGTTTTAGAGTTTTGGCTACTATTGAGCTGAGTTACTCCTTACTTGTAGTTCATCGCCATTAAACAGTTTGACTACCTGAACTAGTCATTCCCTTTAATGTTGTTTGAAAGTTTTGCAATAGTTTGTCCATGACTGTTAAGATAAGACTGAACCAAATTTAAAATTGAAATCCAGACAATTTAATGCCTGTATGTTTTATCAAGCTCTCTTTATCCTCACTTAGCACTAATCCCTGTGGGCTTAAGAGGGTGAGACTAGGTTTGTTTGTTTTTTTAAGTACTTCTGGGTGTTTGAGTGTCTTCTCTGCCTCTCTTTCTGTCATTTGGTCACTTCTGATAAAAGTTTTATTTAATATAGTCCCTGTATCCTCAGGCTCTTTGTGTATGTTTGTGGCATCTTATTTGTTTGGAACTTAAAAAAAAGCTAGTGTCCACTGATCATGAAAAACAGTAGTCAAATCTCTTTCTGTTCTAAAATGTGTGGGTCAATTTTGCCCCATGTTTTCAATTTTTAGTCTGGTCTCTGGAAAATTTAATTTGGACCAGCTCTTTGGTAGCATTGGAGGCAATTTGAAATGGTATTATAGTGTTTGTTGATCTCCCCATGTATCTGTAAAAGTAGCAACTGTAAAGCTTTTATGCAGCACTTGTCACCAGACGAATTTTTAGAGAGTTAAAAAACTACAGGAAAATCCTCTATGTATATATTTATTTTAAAAGGCTTCTCTAAGCTGTTGTTTAGTGTATAAGCCCATTCATTTCCATAATAGTTTTTTTCTTACCTGTGGAAAAAATGAGGGTATGATTTGTTACCTGTGATATATGATTATCCTGTAGGCTAAATCTTTTAATCCATTTTTGGGCCATAGTCACACCCATGAGCAAAGTCACTGCATTTTACAGTAAGGCAAGTGTTTTGAAGTAAAAGAATTTTGTTGAAATATTCTAGGAAGCAGAGGTAGCTTTTGATTAAGTTAAAATACTGAAAGACAAGTTTTTTTCCAGATTATAGTCAGCCAATCATAAATAGCCCAGTCTCAACCATCAACCAATTTCAACTGTCTAAAACTACCTGCATCATATCCAGTAGTAGGAACCTACCTCTGTCTTTGAAAGATATATTTGAATTAAACTATTTGTCTGAGATTAGCAGAGGCATCAATAGCATTTTTGGGGGGGGGAGGGGGGCAATGGATTTTGTTGAGTGGCTGGTTATTTTTTCCCACCTTTTTTTTTATTACTTTACTGTTTTTTTGTACCACCTGAGACCAGTCTTCTTCCATTGATTTTACAACTGGAAAATGTAGCCGTCTTAACTTTTCATTGTTTATTTCTATAATTCATGTGTAGTGGAAAGCTTCTTTGTGAAAGCAAATCATTATTTTTTAAAAGAAAAGAATTGATTAGACTTGGAAAGCAGATCTAGACTGTTTGTGGAAAGTGTTTCTGACTTTTGGTTTTCACACCAAATTCAAGCCATTATATTTATGACTTTAATAAAACTTCTAATTTTTGCTTTTTTCTTCATTTATTGTCAATCACTTCAAGAAGTTAATTGTATTTTTGAAAACCTTGCAAATAAATGACTCAGACCCATTATTGCTAGTATATAGATGAAAATCGATTAGAACAATGGGAGTGCAGGTAAATTTTTAAGTAACTCGTTTTTCACCCATTATTCATGACTAGTCAGTACAATTTTCACTAGTCTGTCTTATAAGCTAGCTCTACTTTTTGTTGGGTTTTCACAACCCTCACTTTTTTTGCTGCTAACACACAACCTGTTGCAAAATACACCTCAAAATGTAATTCCAAATGTTGACACATGAGTTTCTGCATCCATCAGCTGTTTATTGGTCAGTTTATAGACACAATGTATAATCAAACAGTTCATGGTAACAAACTAAATAAGGAGCAATTGGGCTCAATAGTAACCGAAACTAAGAAACAGAGTCTTGATAACAATAGATACATAGATACATAAATTAAATAAGCATATGTTTATTAAAAATATATAAAGTTCATCAAGTTTAAATGTAACCCATCAAAAGTTATAAGCCTTAGAAAGTTTGCCCGATTTTTGAAAAAAGGGGGGAGATCCCACAAAAACCAAGTGATCTTAGTGAAAATCACACCATAAGATTCCGCATATCAGAGAACCTTTCTGTAGAAGTAAGCTCCTAATTATAAAAATGTGGAATTTTGCTCTTTTTTTGCTAGAAGAAAGATCACAGATGTGTTCATGTCTTTGTTGTTTGTTTTTTTTTTTCAGGGATGATTGTATCAAACCAGTGATCCTAGAAGATCAGGAAAGGGCTCATTTTGTCAAAAACCAAAAGTTCTAGTGTCATTTTTAAGTGACAAAAAATATTAGAGGGCAGCTACCCCCTCCCACGCCTTTTCCCCCAAAGTTGCCTTAATCAGAATTTATAGATAGCCATTTTGTTCAGCATAGTTAAAAAAATCCAATAATTGTGTCTTTGAGGTTGACTTGACCCCCACCACTGTAGATAAATTTAGACAGTACAATAATTCCCTATCTCAACCATTAGACAAAGCGAGACCAAGATACAAGTGCTGTGAAGAACACATAAACAAGTATAAACGTAAGCAACATTAAATTTTTCATGGGTAGGCATACATGTGGCAGAGGAAAATAATTGGTATGGCTGTAATGCAAAAGGTAAAAATAACATTTGGTTAAGAATGGAGAGAAAAACAAAGAATAAATTTATAAGGATAATCAAGGTAAAAATAAGTTTCATTTGAACAATGCCATAGCGTGATGACATTTGATTTGGAAGTTTGGCGCTATGCATCTGCCACTGATTTGATTTGGATATGCCACTAAAATGTGTGTTTGTCTTTAAATTTGCCTCTCATGCACCTTTGCTAGAATTAAATAAAAAAAAACAAGTTTTTTTTAACTGAAAGTAAGGAACGACGTTAAAACTTAAAACGAACAGAAATTATTCCGTATATGAAAGGGGCTGTCCCCTCCTCAACGTCTCGCTCTTTACGCTAAAGTTTTTCATTGTTTAAAAAAAATAGAGTTGTGAGAAAGTCAAACTTTAGCGTAAAGAGCGAGGCGTTAAGGAGGGGACAGCCCCTTTCATATACGGAATAATTTCTGTTCGTTTTAAGTTTTAACGTCGTTCCTTACTTTCAGTTAAAAAAACTTGTTTGTTTTTTTTTATTTAATTTTTGAACGTTTTTGAATTAATGCAGGTTTTGATTTTGGCTCACCGTACATGAATAATTAAAAAAAATAGAATATTAATTTTACTTTTATTTGATTAAATGGCTTTCTCGAAACCTGTTTAATTTTATTTACGAACGTTTTTATTAGTAATAAATATACGTAATTTACGAATTAACTTACGTAACGAACCTCTATATTCTTATATTTTTAATACGTATATTAGAGGGTTCGCCCCCTAGTCAATGCCTTACTCTTTAAGCTAAAGTTCGAATTTTGTTCCAATTCTTTAAAAATGACCCCTTAATCACAAATGCCGTTAATTAGAATAAATAGCTCTTATGAAAGTACTAAATAATCTTTGGCTTAAAGAGCGAGGTATTGACTAGGGGATGAACCTAATCATATACGTAATGTTTTCTGTCGTTTTAAGTTTTGATTTTGCTCCTTACTTTCAGTTAAAAAACTTTTTTTATATATATAATTTCTTTTCTTTTTTTAAATAATACTGGGAAATCCGGCGCTCCCCTCATAGCAATGTCCCTTCTCCCATGAAAACTTCCTTCATGGTAAGATCCTCCCAGATAACCCCCGACCCACTCCCCCCCCACTACCAGAAAAAATCCCCTCTGAAAACGTCTGTATACTTCCCAATAACCAATACTATATGTTAACATTGGGTAAAGTTCATAATTTTCAGCCCTCCCCCCCGGGGACTTTGGGGGATTCAGTCATCCTAAAAGACATAGTTATCATATTTTCGACCATCCTGAACAAAATGGCTATCTAAAAATTTTGATCGGGTGACTTTGGGAAAAAATGAGCGTGGGAGGGGGCCTAGTTGCCCTCCATTTTTTTGGTCACTTAAAAAGGGCACTAGAACTTTTAATTTCCGTTTGAACGAGCCCTCCCACGATATTTTAGGACCACTGGGTCGATACGATCACCCCTGGAAAAAAAAACAAATAAACACGCATCCGTGATCTTTCTTATGGCAAAAAATGCAAAATTCCACATTTTTGTAGATAGGAGCTTAAAACCTCCGCAGTAGGGTTCTCTGATACGCTGAATATGATGGTGTGATTTTCATTAGGGTTCTATAACTTTTTGTGGGTCTTTTCCCCTTTATTCGAAAATCAGCCAAATTTTTTCAGCCAAATTTTTTCAAACTTGATGAAACTTATATATTTGAAATCAGCATTAAAATCTGATTCTTTTGATGTATCTATTGGTATCAAAATTCCGTTTTCTACAGTTTCAGTTACCATTGAGCCGGGTCGCTCCTTACTTACAGTTCGTTACCACGAACTGTTTGAAATAGAAAACTATTAAATTTTAGTATGACATATCTGATAGGAGAGAAGGTGGGTTTAAAGAAAAAAACTCAAGGACCCCAGTATACTGAGATGATCATTTTTCGCGAATTTCCTTCTCATTTGAAAAGGGAATCCATTGTTGCGCGAAATCCTACTTTTAGACAGATAGAAAACCCTACTCTTAGAAGAAATAGAATTGGCAACACTATATATGTCAATAACTAATATATGTCAAATCTACAATATGCTGATGATCTGGTGCTATGGTCATCTGGCAACACCTTTCAGATAGCACAGTCAAATCTGCAAAAGTCACTTTTCCAGTTTGAAAAATTCTCTCAACATTCAGATTTACCCATTGCACCCACCAAGTAAAAAATAATCCAATTTCACCGGAAGCGAAACCATGTTAATGCAAAACTAACTCTAAATAAAACAACTATTCCAGAAGATAATCATATTAATTACCTAGGTCTCATGCTTGACCAAAAACTTAATTTCCACCTCCACATTTCAGACACAATAAAAAAATGCTATAGAAAAACAAATATACTAAAAAGACTTCTTTCCACACCCAGGGGATGTAAGGAGAAAACCTTACTCCAGTTTTATAAATCACATATAAGACTCCATATTGACTATGGGCTCATCGTCTATGGTGCATGTGCAAAGACCCAGATGCAAAAAATTGAAACAACACAAAATGATATAATACGTCTCATATTTGGTCTTAGGAAACCCACAAGCACCAAGTTTCTGCTTATGGAGAGTGGATTAACAACAATAAGGGAGAGACGTAGGTTTCTCTTGACAAAACATCTTACAAAAATTGAATCAAATAGCTCACACACATTACATAATTGGTTAAGAAATCCAGCCATGTATAGAGGCATTGCAAATGAGTATGCCAATATTCAGAAGAAGTTCCCCATACCAGCAAAGTCTATTGCACCCACTTTCCCCCGATCCCCCCCATGGAATTGTTCAAGTCCCATATTAAATAATGAATTCTCAAAGTGGAATAAAGATTTAACCCCCATTGCTTTTGTCCAGAAAAAATTTGCAGAACTTAATACAATTACCTATAAAAATCACTTCCAAATATTTGGTGATGGGTCAAAAATGAATGAGAAGGTTGCAAGTGGTGTTTTCCTTCCTCACTTGAAAATTGCAATGGGCGAGAGATTATATAATAATTTATCTATAATGTCTGCTGAGTTAAATGCCATAATCATGGCATTAGAACACCTTAAGGAAAACCAACCTTTGATTGCAAATTCAAATAATATTATCATATATTCCGACTCTCTATCAAGCCTTGAGTTGCTGGCCTCAGCTCCTCAATATAAGTTGGACATTGACACTTATCATTGTCTCAGTGTTATTGATAATCTTGCTTCAAGTGGCATAAAAACTTATTTTCAGAACATTCCTAGCCACTCTGGCATAAGTGGTAATCATCAGGTTGGTGAAATAGCAAAAAATGCTATAAATATTGACCAGCCAAGTGGGAGACCAATCCCAATTAGAGATATTTACCAATTGAGGCCATCAGATATTAATTTTAATAAGATTAATTCTATCCTTTCCCCCTTTCCCAATAAGTATCTTTCTAAAATTTATCAT
>JAQQPU010009047.1:0-33880 GCA_029168905.1 Artemia sp. Kazakhstan ARC1039
TCAGACATACAAAGCAACAATGACAGGCATTGAGATAGGCAAACACCATTCAGATTCAGACACACAAACCGACAGAGACAGGCACTGAGAAAAGAAAACATCCGCCCAGACACATACGCCCAGAGAGTGAGAGAGACAAAAACACATGCGAATATATAGATTCAGACACACAAAGCAACAATGACAGGCATTGAGATAGGCAAACACCCCGCCCAGACCCATAAGCAAAGAGAGTGAGAGAGTCAAAAACACATACATATATAGATTCTGACATACAAACCGACAAAGACAGGCACTGGGAGAAGCAAACTTTCACCCAGACACATAGGCAAATGAGTTGGAGAGATAAAAACACTTGCAAATGTATAGATTCAGACATACAAACCAGCAATGACAGGCATTGAGATATGACTATGCATCATTTCGTTGAATTTTAGTTAGATCATTTATAGATGGCAGCACACCCGCTCAGACACACAGTCACAGTGAGAGATATCCAAAAAGTTGGGTTGATCTAGGTTCACTTAGAGTGGCGCGCCACTTCTCCCAGTGCCTGTCTTTGTCAGTTTGTATGTCAGAATCTATATATTTATGTATTTTTGTCTCTCTCACTCTCTTTGCTTATTTGTCTGGGCGGGGTGTTTGCCTATCTCAATGCCTGTCATTATTGCTTTGTATGTCTGAATCTATATATTTGCATGTGTTTTTGTCTGTCTCACTCTCTGGGCCTATGTGTCTGGGCGGATGTTTTCTTTTCTCAGTGTCTGTCTCTGTCGGTTTGTAAGTCTGAATCAATATATTTGTATGTGTTTTTATCTCTCCCACTCTCCTTGCCTATGTGTCTGGGTGGATGTTTGCTTCTCAGAGTGCCTGTCTTTGTCGGTTTGTATGTCAGAATCTATATATTAATATGTGTTTTTGTCACTCTCACTCTCTTTGCTTATGTGTCTGGGTGGGTATTTGCCTATCTCAATGCCTGTCATTGTTGGATTGTATGTCTGAATCTATATATTTGCATGTGTTTTTGTCTCTCTCACTCTCTGGGCCTATGTGTCTGGGCGGAAGTTTGCTTCTCCCAGTGCCTGTCTTTGTCGGTCTGTATGTCAGAATCTATATATTTATGTGTTTTTGTCACTCTCACTCTCTATGCTTATGTGAAAGGGCGGGTGTTTGCCTATCTCAATGCCTGTCATTGTTGGATTGTATGTCTGAATCTATATATTTGCATGTGTTTTGTCTCTCTCACTCTCTGGGCTTATGTGTCTGGGCGGAAGTTTGCTTCTCCCAGTGCCTGTCTTTGTCGGTCTGTATGTCAGAATCTATATATTTATGTGTTTTTGACTCTCTCATACTCTTCGTTTATGTGTCTGGGTGGGGTGTTTGCCTATCTCAATGCCTGTCATTGTTGCTTTGTATGTCTGAATCTATATATTTGCATGTGTTTTTGTCTCTCTCACTCTCTGGGCGTATGTGTCTGGGCGGATGTTTTCTTTTCTCAGTGTCTGTCTCTGTCGGTTTGTGTGTCTGAATCAATATATTTGTATGTGTTTTTATCTCTCCCACTCTCCTTGCCTATGTGTCTGGGTGGATGTTTGCTTCTCCCAGTGCCTGTCTTTGTCGGTTTGTGTGTCAGAATCTATGTATTTATATGTGTTTTTGTCACTCTCACTCTCTATGCTTATGTGTCTGGGCGGGTGTTTGCCTATCTCAATGCCTGTCATTGTTGGATTGTATGTCTGAATCTATATATTTGCATGTGTTTTTGTCTCTCTCACTCTCTGGGACTATGTGTCTGGGTGGGTGTTTGCTTATCTCAGTGACTGTCTTTGTCGGTTTGTATGTCAGGATCTATATATTTGTATGTGTTTTCGTCTCTTTCACTTCCTCTGCTTATGTGTCTTGTCGGGTTTTTGCCTATCTCAATGCCCGTGATTGTTGCTTTGTATGTCTGAATCTATATATTTACATGTGTTTTTTGTCTCTCTCACTCTCTTTGCCTTTGTGTCTGGGCGGGTGTTTGCTTATCTCAGTGCCTGTCTCTGTCGATTTGTATGTCTGAATCAATATATTGCATTTGTTTTTATATCTCCCCCTCTTCTTGCCTATGTGTCTGGGCGGATGTGTGCTTCTCACAGTGCCTGTCTTTTTCGGTTTGTGTGTCAGAATCTACATATTTATATGTGTTTTTGTCTCTTTCACTTCCTCTGCTTGTGTATCTGGGTGGGTGTTTGCCTATCTCAATGCCTGTCATTGTTGGTTTGTATGTCTGAATCTATATATTTGCAGGTGTTTTTATCTCTCCAACTCTCTTTGCCTATGTGTCTAGGCGGAAGTTTGCTTCTCCCAGTGCCTGTCTTTGTCGGTTTGTATGTCAGAATCTATATATTCATATGTTTTTGACTCTCTCACTCTCTTTGCTTATGTGTCTGGGTGGGGTGTTTGCCTATCTCAATGCCTGTCATTGTTGCTTTGTATGTCTAAATCTATATATTTGCATGTGTTTTTGTCTCTCTCACTCTCTGGGCCTTTGTGTCTGGGTGGGTGTTTGCTTCTCCAAGTTCCTGTCTTTGTCGGTTTTTATGTCAGTATCTGTATATTTATGTGTTTTTCATTCTCTCAGTCTCTTTGTTTATGTGTCTGGGACGGGGTGTTTGCCTATCTCAATGCCTTTCATTGTTGCTTTGTATGTCTTAATCTATATATTTGCAAGTGCTTTTGTCTCTCTCTCTCTGGGTCTATGTGTCTGGGCGGTCGTCTTCTTATCTCAGTGCCTGTCTCTGTCGGTTTGTATGTCTGAATCAATATATTTATATGTATTTTTATCTCTCCACTCTCCTTGCCTATGTGTCTGGGTGGATGTTTGCTTCTCCCAGTGCCTGTCTTTGTTGGTTTGTATGTCATAATCTATATATTTATATGTTTTTGACTCTCTCACTCTCTTTGTTTATGTGTCTGGGCGGGGTGTTTCCCTATCTCAATGCCTGTCATTATTGCTTTTTGTGTCTGAATCTATATATTTGCATGTGTTTTTGTCTCTCTCACTCTCTGGGCCAATGTGGTTTGGCGGGTGTTTGCTTATCTCAGTGTCTGTCTCTGTCGGTTTTATGTCTTAATCCGTATATTTGCATGTGTTTTTATCTCTCCCACTGTCCTTGCCTATGGGTCTGGGCAGATGTTTGCTTCTCCCAGTGCCTGTCTTTGTCGGTTTGTATGTCAGAATCTATATATTTATATGTGTTTTTGTCACTGTCATTCTCTTTGCTGATGTGTAGGGGCGGGTATTTGCCTATCTCAATGCCTGTCATTGTTGGTTAGTATGTCTGAATCTATATATTTGCATGTGTTTTTATCTCTCTCACTCTTTTTGCTTGTGTGTTTGGGCGGGTGGTTTCTTATTCCAGTGCATGTCTTTCTCGGTTTGTATGTCTGAATCTATATGTTTGTATGTGTTTCTCACTCTCTTTGTCGGTGTGTGTCTTGGCAGGTGTTTGCTTATCCCAGTGCCTGTCTTTGTTGGTTTGTATGTCTGAATCTATGTATTTGTATGTGTCTCTCACTCTTTTTGCTTGTGTGTTTGGTCAGGTGTTTGCTTCTCTCATTGTGTGTCTTAGCTTACCCTAGAAATAATGGGAATATAACAAAGTAATAGATAACATATTTTTAATGGAATAATGACATATATGATATTAATATAAATATATGGTAGATACATTATTATTCATTATTAATATCAATGATTAAATTTTTTACATTTTGAATCTGTTCCATAAAATGCTTCACCATGTTCTCTCTTGATACTATAGCTATTGTCTTCTCTTAGTTCGTAATCAGTAGAACAGTCATTATTCCATTTTGAGTCATACACAATTTTTACAGTAGTGTCATCGACAGGGTAAATATGCTTTTCGTCTTTGGTATTATATCGTTCATTGACTGTTTGATCAATGGCAGTAACGCTTGCTGGTACTTTGTTTTTCATCAATTCATGTTTATATTCCTTAGTGATATTTTCTGCTAATGCCCTTTTTATTTTTCTGGCAATTTCACTGTCTATTATCACACTGTTTTTACACAGGTTACAGTTCCGGCACGTAGACAAGATATGGTTTATGATATTAGTAGAAGAGTAGGCCTTTCTTTTCGTCTTTGCTTTCATTTGAATGCTAATACCCGAAAGCTGACGATATGGTTTAACACCGGGTAACATGTTACCACAAGCACTAGCAAGAAGATGCCCCTCTCCATCACCTATTATTTATGTTGGCATTCTCTTTGAGTGCAATCATCTCCGGAGATCTCAATCTCGCATATACACTGTCAAAAGAGTTGAATTTTTTTGGTACTCCGAAGAAATTTAATTCCTTATTGTCATGACAATGCACACATACGTTTCCGATAGTTGTATCACTTGCACTTATTTCAAAGTTTAAATACTTCTCCTTGTCAGCATTCAATGCTACAATAACACTATCATGTGAACATACTTTCTTAAAATGCTTCATCTTCACTTCTTAGAGACATGAGTTGTGTTTATTGTTCCACTGTGTAAAAAATACTGATTTAATACATCCAATAAACTAGGTAGTGTCGATAACCGGACATAGAGTACCATTGTGAAAGCCGCATCGTGTCTCTGAGCAAGCGTAGAGTACAATTGTTAGAGCCATATGCATATTTCATGTCATTTTAAGATACGTAAAAAAAGGTAAATAATTTCGAAATAAAAAAAAAGTTTGGTCCAATAAAAAAAGTGCTACTACAAATAATATTTTTCTAAGAGTAAAAGTCATGACTAAGATTTCATTATCATTCTGATTTTGAATTTGGAAAACATTAAATGTGATTTTTTTTTTGTAAAAAGTTGAAAAATTATAACATGTTAAAAAAATAATAAAAAGTAAAAAAACTTCAAAAAAATGCAAAAAAATGGGGCGAGGGGGGGGGGAGCCACATTGTGTCTCTGGGCAAACACAGAGTGCAATTGTTAGACCCATAAGCATATTTCATGTCATTTTAAGATAGGTAAGAAAAAGAATAAAAGATGAATAATTTCGAAGTCCAAAAAAAAAATTAGCCCAATAAAAAAAAGTGCTACAACAAACAATATTTTTCTAATAGTAAAAGTCGTGACATACATATCTATATCATTCCCATTTTGAAGTTGGAAAATATTAAATGTGAATTTTCTATGTTTTAAGTATGTTTCATGTCATTCTAAGGGATGTAAAAAAAAAGTTGAAAATATATCATGTTAAAAAAAATAATAAAAAAAGTTTAAAAAAACTTGAAAGACAATTAAAAAAAATAGGGGGCCAAAAAGTTGGGGGGAGGGGTCCTTTGGAGTTTGGGGAATAGGGGACCTTTGGGGGTTGAGGTCCCTGGTGGTTAGGGTCATTGGTGCTTATGATCCTTGACGGTTCGTACTCATAAACACCTCACTACTTGATTTGTAAGGATTTCTATGGATTGTTCTGAATTTCTTTATCAAAATTCTTTTCTTGCCATCTACATCTCTCTTAGTATCAACTTTTTAGTATACTATAACGTTAGACTCTATTTCAAATTGACAACACTGTTCAAACGCCACTTGTGTATTATACAGAACACATCGAAGAAGTAAAGCTAGGTCAAGTCACAAGACCATTTTATCATTGTTAACCATTTTCATAGATTGATGGTATTCCAAATTTATAATAAATAAGCTATGAGCTAACAACCCCGAGGGGTTACCCTTAACTGAAAATCAGTTTAGCCCCTTTTTTACCTTCATACAATCCGATCACTAATTAGGATCATTCACAACCCTATTATTAAATCAAAGATTAATATCGTTCATACAGTCCAATTTGCAAATGCTACACCCTTTTTTGATATTAAAGTTAGCTTTTACGCAAAATGATTTAACACCAATTAAGCTATTGAATACCTTGTACCAATGTCTCTTGTAGGTGTCAAATCTATTGCGCATATGAGTATATTCTTTGTATTGTTGATGCAAGCATCCCATTCCTCATTCTTTAATTACCCGTGCGACATTCTTAACATACGGAATACCTTTTCACAGATACCTTTTCGCAAAAAATTCGCAAATAGATTTATTTTTACGCAAATGGCACAATTTTCAAATTAAAACCATTCTAACTATAGCATCCCATTCCTCATTCTTTAGTTACCCGTTACGCAGTCTTAACCATCAGAATACCTTTTTGCAAATACCTTTTCGCAAAAAATTTGCAAATAGAGTTATTTTTACGCAAATGGCATAATTTTCAAATTAAAACCATTCTAACTATAGCATCCCATTCCTCATTCTTTAGTTACCCGTTACGCAGTCTTAACCATCAGAATACCTTTTTGCAAATACCTTTTCGCAAAAAATTTGCAAATAGAGTTATTTTTACGCAAATGGCATAATTTTCAAATTAAAACCATTCTAACTATAGCATCCCATTCCTCATTCTTTAATTACCCGTGACGCATTCTTGACCATCGGAAGTTTAATTTGGTTATTGAACTTAGAAGTAATTCCCCTTTTCAAAAACATTAGTTGTTCTTATTAATGAATCCGTGAAACGAAACCAGTCTGATTGCATTTCATAATCTCGCTCTTAGTTCCAAAACTTGGGTGTTGCCTTAGAAACCCGTCAGGTAACTTATGTATCGTTCGTAGTATTAAGTGACTGTCCTTGGTAACTTAATGTACCGGTTAGACTGCACTCCATATTTCTATGTAATTTCATATGTAATTGACCTATATATCACTGTCCTTGGTGAGTCAATGCACTGGTTAGACTACTTTTTGTGAAATCCAATGTATATTTTATGTAAGTTTAGAATCAATTACACTTTTGAACATATTCTTGTGCAATTCCTTGTGTAATTCATGTTCCCTATATAGATACTACTTTAATAATCGTTGATATTAGTTAAAACTTACAACTAGTGCATTAGTGCAAGCGAGTAAGACACTAGTAGCCAACTTACTAGTACTGTAGCCACGTTTTCCAATTAAATTCGCTTATTCAAACTTAATATATATATATATATAAAATATTGGGCATAATCCACTAGGCCTACACAGGGGCGGATCCATGATTTCTTAAAGGGAAGGGGGCACAAAATAGCTTGATCCAAAAAAAAAATTAGGGGGGGGGGTGCGCATTATAGGTTAATCCGATAAACTTGCGTTAGGAGCAAGTTGAATTAACGCAAACTTGAATTAATTATGTAAATTACACTACTTTAGACTACGCTAGGAGGAGGGCGCCCCACTCTGGATCCACCAATATGCCTACATCAGAACCCGAGTTTTCCCATATTAAGCTCCTTTAAAGGGCTTGTTTTTCAATGTAACTTAAAGAATATGTAACATTCAGTGTAACTAAAAAAACATTTCAGTCTTCGAATTTGTATAGACATAGCGGATTTGTGGTTGAATGTGTTTGAAGAAGTAATTTTTATTACTATTTGTTTTTAAATATTTGTTGTTAATTTGTTTTGTACGGTATACAGATAATTTTGTCATACAAGAGCAATAATTACACGATTATCATAGATGACTGATGGGAATGCATAGCTTTGTTATTAAAAAATACGAAAGAATTTCTGAAAAAGGAAAAATAGTTCTAAAATCTAAAATAGTTCTTACAAAAACGCACAATAGTTCATATATTCCCCTAAAAAATCATGCAATCCATATTGTCCCTCAACAGACTTCGGATGTTCATTAAAAGGAAAATTGAAAGTTCTACTCACATTTTTAAGTCACAGGCAATCATAGAGTGTTTCTTATAGTACAAAGCCATAAGGTTTAAAATTTTAGGGAACATTTAGGGGGAGTTTCAATTAAGCCAAAAGATAATGTGAATGTTGGTTTTGAAAAGCACATATAAGCAATATCGTAGGCAGCGCCGCTCTATCATCAATAGCAACATCATGAAAACTTTTTATGGAGCTAATTGGATTGGAGATTAAAAGTTCTTTTCCCCTTTTTCAGAGTGAAAATTGATTAGAAAGCAAACAACCCCATCCCAAACCCGTAATTTTCAATGATATCACATCAAAATTATGTGATAGCCATTTGGTTCAGCATAGTTGAACGGTCCAGTAACTACGTCTTCAGGGATATTGGATATTTTAGCACCCCACCCCCACAGCTATACAATTTGCCATGAAAAAGACTATTATAGGCAGCGCATTAGCGATGCCTAAGTAAAAAACCGTGTTGGCACAACATATTGTTTATTTGTTTGCTTTAGAAAACAACAATTCGTAACGCTCTGTTTAATAGCTGAAAATTATTGAGGGCAAGGAGCCCCCAAAAGTCCATTATTTCTCCAAAATCATTGTACCTAAGTTGTTCCCCAAAAATCAGCTGGTGATATTTTCCTATGTTTGTAGGATTACAGAAAACTAGCGCTTTAATAAAAACACAATGTTGTGATACAAATTCTAGAGCGAGTCTGTAGGGACCAGGTACGTACGCAGGAATTTGTTTCAGGGGGGGTCAAATCCTTCAAACCCATTATTCTATGAGAAAAATCAGAAAATTATGGGAAAATTTAAAAAATCGTGAGATTTCGGGGGGCGGGGCCGGAGGCCCCCCCCGCGTCCGTCCCTGGTAGGGACGCGTTGAACTTGTCTACAAAATAATCATGAAATGCCCTTTTCAGATCCAAAACGACAGTCAATCATTGAACTGAGCTCATTATTCAGCAGAGACGCCAAATTGGACTAAAAAATAAATAAATCAACAATTTTAAAATGCTTTACCTCTATACTATTAAAAGTGTCCTTAAAAGGTTTACTTTTACAGCTTCAACCTAGTAAAGAGCGAACCATAGCCCATAGTAATCAAAAGTTGAAGAATGTGTTTTCAAAAAACTGTCTAGTTCGAAAAAATTGTCATCTGACCCTAAATCAGGAATGGTAACTATTGTCTCGGTTAATCTTAAAAGTATTAAATAAAAAAACAAGTTTTTTTTTAACTGCAAGTAAGGAGCGACATTAAAACTTAAAACGAACAGAAATTATTCCGTATATGAAAGGGGCTGCCCCCTCCTCAACGCTTCGCTCTTTACACTAAAGTTTGACTCTTTCTCAAAACTCTATTTTTTTAACAATAAAAAATTTTACTGTAAAGAGTGAGGCGTTTAGGAGGGGACAGTCCCTTTCATATACAGAATAATTTCTGTTCATTTTAAATTTTAACGTCGCTCCTTAATTTCAATAAAAAAAAGTCGCTTTTTTTATTTAATTTTTGATCGTTTTTTGTAAAAATGCTGGAAAATCCGACGCCCCCCTGCATAGCATTATCCCTTCCCCCATGAAAACTTCCTCCATGGAAAGATCCTCCCGCGTAACCCCCGACCTATTGACTTGGGGGTGAACCCCCCAAGGGTATTGGTTTTGACTTGGGGGCAAACCCCCTAATATATGCAATAATTTCTGTTCGTTTTAAGTTTTAATGTTATTTTTTACTTTTAGTTGATATAACTTGTTTTTTTTATTTAATTTCTGATCGTTTTTTAAAAAATGCTGACAAATCCGGCGCCCCCTTCATAGAAAAGTCCCTTACCCCAAGGAAACATCCTCCTCGGAAAGATTCTTCCACATATCCCCCTCCCCCCCCCATTCAGAAAAAAAACTCTTCCTGAAAACGTTTGTATCATTCCCAATAACATATACTATATGTAAACAATGGGCACAGTTCAAAACTTGCAGCCCTTCCCCCTGAAACTGTGGGAATTAAGTCATCTTCAAAGACATATTTATTAAATTTTCGACTATGCTAAACAAAATGGCTATCTCAAAATTTTAATTGGGCGACTTCGGGAAAAAATGAGCGTGGGTGGGGGCCATAGTTCCCTCAAATTTTTTGGTCACTTAAAAAAAAACTAGAACTTTTAATTTTCGTTCAAATGAGCCCTCTTACGATATTCTAGGACTACTAGATCGATACGATTACCCCTGGGAAAAAAACAAATAAACACGGATTCATGATCTTTCTTCTGACAAAAAATGCAAAATTCCACAATTTTGTAGATAGGAGCTTGAAACTTCTACAATAAGGTTCTCTGATACGCTAAATCCGATGGTGTGATTTTCATTAATGTTCTATTATTTAAGAGGGTTCTCCCCTTTTTTTGAAAATAAGGCAAATTTTTTCAGGAGCGTAGCTTTTGAGAGGTAAAACTAAACTTGATGAGACTTATATATTTGACATCAGCATAAAAATCTAATTCTTTTTATATATCTATTGGCAACAAAATTCTATTTTTATAGTTTCGGTTACTAGTGAGCGGGGTCACTCCTTACTTACAGTTCGTTACCACAAACTGTTTGAAAAACTTATTGCGAAAATAAATTTATGAGGATTTCAAAAAAGAGCCTGAAAACCAAGGCCGTATCCAGGGAGGGGGGGCTGTTACCCGGTTTGAACAGTAGGGAGGCCCTATCGACTACTGGGCCTACATAATTTATGCATGTTTTTTATGGGTTTTCTCACTGAGTATGTTTTTTCATGGGTTTTCTCACCGTTTGATGGATGTAGACATAAGTCCAACAACAATTGATGAATGTTTCTTGGATGTCAACAACAATTGCTGGATGTTTCTTGGATGTCAACAACAATTGCTGGATGTTTCTTGTATGTCAACAACAATTGCTGGATGTTTCTTGGATGTCAACAACAGTTGCTGGATGTTTCTTGGATGTCAACATCCGGTTGGAATACTATGATAACAAGGTGGCATTATCAGATAAGGAAATTTCAATATTGGAATAATCTTATCCGAGAGTTTAAAATACAGACAGGAAAAGATAACTGATTTACACAATTTCTCCATGAGACAAGATAAATTTGAAAGTAGAAAAGAAAGTGGTAAACCATCTGAGGGGAATGCTAACTCCTATTAAGAGATACATATTATTTTTTTATTAGGGCGGTTTTCGACTGTGTTCTGTATAATACACAACTACCAATTGAATAATGTTATAAGGTACCCTACCCCAACTCCGAGGCCCCCCTCCCCCACCGGGCCCCACCGGCACATTAGTTTTACATTAGTTTTTACATTAGTTTTACAGGCTAATGTTGAAGTAAATCAATAAATTCGGTTAAACTTTAGTTTTACAAGCTAATGTTGAGTTATATTAAATAAGAAAACCCAAAAAGTCTTCTGTATAACTTGGTTCATACTTTCCTATAATAATTTGATGATTAAAAAGTCATACAGAAGACTATACCATTTTCCATGTTTAAAGGAAACAATATTTTTAATTAATTTCATTTTTATGTTTCTGGCCTCCCCCAGGCCATTCAGCGTGTCCCCAGGTGGCGATAGGGGAACGCTCTACAGATATGTTGGGTACCTCCATAGGAGGCACGGACCAAGGGGGGGCCTTGTCCCTGGGGGTCCATAAAAGGAACTGGGGCACCCTCGCCCGGGGTCATAAATACGGGCGGAGGAGGAAGAAGGCCCCTCAAATTTACACTCAAAAGGGCCCACTGGTTTGTCCACAAGTCCCATGAGTTGCAAACCTTCTCCCAGTAATGAGTCAAATTGCATGGTGATGCAGAACACCATCGCGGGAGGATCCTCTGTAGGAGGACAACTGTGGCAGGGCGTAAGATCAAGATCTATGGACAACGGCCTCTGCAAAGGGCTGCCTCGACCTTTTCGGGCTACCCGCAAGACTAGGGACCTTGCGGTCAACTCTATTCCTACTTGAGGAGTTGCAACCCTCAAGGAAAATATAGCTTAGTAAACGAAACAGCATTCGCACGGGATTATGACTAATGACTAATGGGCTGATAAACCTCTTCCTAGCTAATTCATCTATTATGGGTTGCCTCCCCGTAGTAGCATAATATTTGTAGGCATGAATATATAATGAGTTGGAGGTAATAGGGTTTGAGACTGTCTGTGCAGAATTTTGACTCTCGTTGATAGAAGAGCATCGCCAAGTGCTGAAAACCATGTTTTGACCAAGATGGGCCCAGGATTGCACAAAGCCTTCATTCACGGAGGTCCCAGGGACTCCTTGCTGTCCAGTTCTAAGCCGGCTTAAGCACTTTGGTGTAGACTTGAGAAGATATGTGCTCCCCGTCCTACACTGGTATCCGGGATCATTGCTTTTCCTGAGGCGAAAATAATTTCAATGATTTTAAGAACATGAAAATTGGAACTTGGAATGTTACGGCTTTTAAAAATTACTATCATATCGACATTTTGACTGAAAAATTCAGACGATTCGAACTGCATTTATTAGGAATTTCAGAAACTCATATCCCAGGGGTAGGAAGCATGAAATTAGGTGATATAGAATTTGTTTACTCAGACAGGAAGGATGGGGTACATAGACAGGAAGTAGGGCTCATGATGGATAAGGAAGCTGCTAAGTCTTGTTTAGGCTGTGAAGGTATTAATAATAGAATACTAACTGCTCATTTTATGACTAGAAAGTTCAGGGTATCAGTTTTAGTGGTATATGCCCCTGTAGAACGGACTGACGGAGATACTAGTGACTCAGATGAATTTTACTTACAGTTACAGGAGCAAATAAACAGGATCCCAGGTATAAATATGATGTTATTACTGGGAGATTTTAACGCCCAGGTTAGTAGAAACAGGAATAGATGGTATCCCAGCCTAAGTAAATTTGCGTAGGAAAAGAAAACAGCATTGGATACAGACTTTTGCAATTTTGTAGGTATAACAATCTAGTTATAACCAATACGGGGTTTGGTCATAAAATGGCTCATAAATTAACATGGTATTCACGTGATGGTAAGACAGCAAACCTTATTAATTATGTTATAGTAAACCCAACACTGGCAGAATCAATACAAGATACTAGGGTATGTAGGACTGCTGTTATTGATGTTAAAAGTAAAGATCACCATCTAGTAGTGTCAAGGGTTAATTTAAAGCTGAAATATCGGAAGGGTAACTACCTCCCGGGAAGTTATGATGTTGGTAGACTCCAGGATGAGAATTTGAGAGAAATTTTCCAGGAACAGTTGAATTCTAAACTTGAGAGTTTCAAATTTGATAATGTGGAAGATGGTTGGAATAATGTCAGAAAAATAATCTGTGAAGTTGCTGAAGGTGTATTAGGGAAGAAAGCTAGAAATGCAGCTAAGAATATTAGTGAAAAAGCTTTATGTTTAATAGAAATGAGAAACGACTTGTACAAGAATTATCTGAGTGATAGATCGTATGAAAACAAAAGAAATGTAAAGAAAGTGGAGAAATCATTAAAATATGAACTAAGGAGGTGTGAAGTGGAGGCCATGGATAAATTTGCCGAGGATCTGGAAGATGCAGCTAGACGGCATAATAGTAAAATATTGTGCTGGCACGTTAAAAAATTGAGAGGGAGTAGTCAATCCGGACTTGGTCCTGTTAAAGATAGGAATGGGGTCACAATTAGCGATAAGGAAAAAACTAAAGAGATATGGACCGAACATTTTGAGCATTTGTTTAACCGAGATGGAGTTGCAGGAAAAAATATAGAGGAAAATGAAAAAGTTTGTGATACCTTGGATGTGAAGGAAGTTTTGTTTTGCGTGGAAGAATTAGAAACAGTACTGAAAGGATTAAAGAATAATAAGGCTCCAAAAGCTGATTGGATGGTAAATGAGTTTCTTAAATATGGTGGCTCTGAGGTTAGAAATAAGTTACTGAAGATTATGAATATGATTTTTGAAAAAAGGGAAGTAGCTAACGATTTTAGGAAAACCTTAATTAAGCCACTTTATAAGAAAGGTGATAAAAGTGAGTGTGGTAATTATCGAGGCATTAGTCTGGTCTCTGTGGGTAGTAAATTACTTAATAATATGATACTTTTTAGACTGAGAGACGCCATAGACAAAGTTTTAAGAGAAGAGCAGTTCGGTTTTAGAAAAGGTAGAGGATGTGTCAACCAAATTTTCACTCTTAGGCTAATAATTGAGAAGTGCCAGATTTTTCAAATACCTTCGGTCCTCAGTCTTATAAATTATGAGCAAGTGTTCGATTCTGTTGATAGAAGAGCTTTAGTAAAGGTTTTATCCTTGTATGATATACCAGACAAATTAATTAAAGTGATTAGTGCTATGTACGAGAATAACACTGCTGCGGTTAAGGTAGGAAATTAGGTTAGCAGCTGGTTTTTTATTAATTTTTATAAAATTTTTGCGTCACTGGCCCAGTCACTGAAGAGGTCACTAGATATTATTGTAGGACACCAATGAGCTCAGTGGATGTTTTTGCGTTGCTGAGTCGTTGTTTAATGTCACCAGTGAGCTCTTCAGTCACTGGGCTTCAAGAGCTCCAGTCACGGAAATCGATGAAAAGATGCGCAAAGTTAAGCAGTCACTGGCCCAGTGACTGGTTAACATAGTAACAGCTATTAACATAGTGGCGCAAAAATACACTCTTAGCTTTTCTTGCTCTTTTCTTCTTTGAATTGTAGTCAACCCTCAACTAATAAAACATAAAAGTTGAATTTGGACCCACTCAAAAATTGCAAACTGCTTGACTGACTTATCGTCTATGAGCCTAGAAAATATTGCAACAACACGAAATTGCTGAACTAAACAACTGAAAACAACTGAAGGCTTCTCCCCCACATTACAGTTAAATGTCTATCTCCGTCCTCTTCATTGCCAAGTATTTCGTAAAGAAGATCATTGGATGATCTTCGCTTATCAGTGATAAGAATATGAGTATAAAAATTTCTCACACACAGATAGAGACAAACACGTTTATGTTTTTCACCGCACAGATAGATTCTTGCATCCAATAATTGCCAAGCGCGGAGTTAAGATAAGAATCTTAACTTACAGAAAAAGGATATCGATGCATATCTACATTGACAGTTTTCCTTCCGGTTTTTTGTCTGAAAAAATTCTTTTTTTGTAAAATAGTGCTACGTAGCAAAAAAAGTGCCACTTTTGCTAAAAGTGTCCTAACAGTGTCAGGTGTCCCAAAAAGTGCCATTTAAAAAAGTGTCAAAAGTGACACTAAAGTGTCACTTTTGGTGGCGCCATTTTCTGTCCTTCTTTAATTGCGTAGTTGGTTACACAGACCACGTGGTATTAAGTGCGCATTTGGGGATGATTGACCAGTAATTAGTAAGCCCTCGCATTGGCATTCGCAGGCACGTGGCCGGCTGAGTGGGCTGGGAAAAATTGTAAGTGCGAGTTAGTTAGTTCCTTTTTTGTAGCGTGACTGATTACAGTGAGATTTTTTATACTATATAATCTTTGACTTTTTAGCCTAGATCGAGTCCAAGGAGATAGTTAGAAATATTACCGGTAACCCTTGGCCTTAAAGTGGCCCCTGGGAACATTTGATCACGCTATAGTACCCTAAGGCAGGGTATATTGTAAATCGGGCACAGACGCGTACCCGATAGACACAGAACCGTTGGGGTAAGAGCGGGAATCCCACTAATATTTGGGCCGACAAGGGGTTCTCCCCCTCTATTTGTGTTTTAAAAAGATTACTTTTCTTTGTAAAAACTATTTTCTAGGAATTATTTTGCGTTTTTTGTAAAGTATATACGTATGAAGTATGTAACTAATATTTTTTTTAATTTTTAAGTACTATTTTATATTTGTATATTTTATTTTATTAATATATTTTATATTTTATTTCATGAAAGTTATTTTGTATGAAGTATTTTGGACTATTTGAGAACTTTTTAAAATTTTTATGAATCATATTGAATTTTGTTGCAACTGTTTTGTATTCTGGAAGAATTATTCTGTTTTGTGAGAACTATTTTGCATTTTGAAAGGCATATTTTATATTTTATAAGAATAATTTTGAAATTTTGTAACTGTCTTGTAATTTCTAAGAACTATTTATGTTCATTAAGAGCATTATTTGGCTTTTGTATGAGATATTTTGTAATTGTAAGAGCTAATTTGTATTTTATATTGACTATTTTTGTTTTGTAAGAACTATTTTGGGTGTTGTTAGATCTTTTATATATTCTGTAAGAGCTAGATCTACTTTTGTAAGTACTATTTGTAATTCTAAGAATCATTTTGCATTTTTGTAACTATTTTGTATTTTTTAAGAACTATTTCATTTTCATTAGCAGCATTATTTGGATTTTGTATGAGGTATTTTGTAATTATAAGAAGTAGTTTGTATTTTATAATTATTATACTTTTTTTATAAGATTTATTTTGGATTTTGTTAAATCTTTTATATATTCCATAAGAGCTAGATCTACCTTTGTAAGTACTATTTGTATTTATATGTATTTTTCATATAAATATGAACCATACTTCATCCTGATTGGTTCCAGCTCTTTCCGATTCGCTTCTCTTTTTTAGACAACCTCCTTGTTCTCTTTTTCAGCCTTCTTTTTTTTGGCAATGTTTCTTCAACCTAGAAAAATGTCAAAGAAAACCATTTTTTCACACGACCTCTTTTCCCCACCACCCAAGAGGTAGAGGTCAAGGCGCGTTTTTTCATAGAGGTATCACCATTAGCAACTAATCCTTTGATTAGTTTTCATTAAAAACAATCATTGAAAATGTCAATAATTGTTTTTAATGAAAATTAAATAAAACAAGTTCTTACTAAGCCAAATTTAATGAATGTATATTTTTTTTTAATATTTAGTATGGTCCACTAAGCCTTCTTTAGAGCCCGTTTTTTACATTTATAAAATTCAGATATTTTGTGTATTATATTTAAAAAAAATTCTTTTCCATACCATCCAAGAGGTAGAGATCTAGGTATGTTTCTTTTTTTAAGAGGTTTCGGCAGTTTCTTTTACTCGTTAAGATTAGTCAAATATTACTTGTAAATAGTGCAAGAAAGTGAGAAACTACTAGCCAACTTACTAGTTATCTAATATAGCCACTAAACCTCTCTTTGATTTTTATTAATTATATTTACTTAACTTTAATATATACACATTTTGAAAAGTTTTGAGTATCTTCCGCTAATTTTCCAAGAGGCCAAGTTTATCCATATAAAGTAACTTTAAGGGGCAAGATTATTTCAAAAATAATTTAAATAAAAAACGTTACAATCAGTGTAATTTTAATAAGACATTCCAGTGATCGAACCTTTTTAGATATTTTAAACCAAACCAAAATATTTTGAGCCTTATAGGAGTAAGATTTTTGAATGTGTATTAAAAGTTGTGTTCACTAAAAAGCATTGGGTATCATCCATAGGCGCCCATATAGGGGGCAGAAGAGGTCTCCAGCCCCCCTGGCTGAATGATGCTGCCTTGTATTTTATATTTTTGTTTTGAGATTTCTATTACGGCGATACCTCTATAAAAAAACGCGTCTTGATCTCTACCTCTTGGGTGGTGGGGAAAAGAGGTCGTGTGAAAATATGATTTTCTTTGACATTTCTCTAGGTTGATGAAACATGGCCAAAAAAAAGAAGGCTGAAAAAGAGAACAAGGAGGTTGTCTAAAAAAGAGAAGCAAATCAGAAAGAGCTGGAACCAATCAGGATGAAGTATAGTTCATATTTATATGATAAATACATATAAATACAAATAGTAATTACAAAAGTAGATCTAGCTCTTATGGAATATATAAAAGATTTAACAACATCCAAAATAGTTCTTACAAAACAAATATAATAATTATAAAATACAAACTACTCCTTATAATTATAAAATACCTCATACAAAATCCAAATAATGATCCTAATGAAAATGAAATAGTTCTTAAAAAATACAAAATAGTTACAAAAATGCAAAATGATTCTTAGAAATACAAATAGTACTTACAAAAGTAGATCTAGCTCTTACAGAATATATAAAAGATCTAACAACACCCAAAATAGTTCTTACAAAACAAAAATAGTCAATATAAAATACAAATTAGCTCTTACAATTACAGAATATCTCGTATAAAAGCCAAATAATGCTCTTAATGAACATAAATAGTTCTTAGAAATTACAAGACAGTTATAAAAATGCAAAATTATTCTTATAAAATATAAAATATGTCTTTCAAAATGCAAAATAGTTCTCACAAAACAGAATAATTCTTCCTGAATACAAAACAGTTGCAACAAAATTCAATATGATTCTTAGAAAATTTAAAAAGCTTCTCACATAGTCCAAAATAGTTCATACAAAATAGTTTTCATGAAATAAAATATGAATATATTAAATAAAATAAAATATACAAATATAAAATAGTACTTACAAATTAAAAAATATTAGTTACATACTTCATACGTATATACTTCATACAAAACGCAAAATAATTCCTAGAAAATAGTTCTTACAAAGAAACATAATCTTTTTAAAACACAAATAGTACCTAAGACATTCATATTGGGGTGTAAAGTACGGGGGTCACCACTTATTGGTGCAAAAATGGCGCAAAAAGGTTGCTATGCCCCTTACTTGACTGGGAGAACCCCTTGTCGGCCCAAATGTTAGTTGTATTCCCGCTCTTACCTCAACGGTTCCGTGTCTATAGGGTATGCTTATGTGCCCAATTTACAAAATACCCTGCCTTAGGGTACTATAGCGTGATCAAATGGTCCCAGGGGCCACTTTAAGGCCAAGGGTTACCGGTAATATTTCTAACTATCTCTTTGGACTCGACCTAGGCTAAAAAGTCAAAGATTATATAGTATAAGAAATCTTACTGTAATCAATCACGCTACAAAAAAGGAACTAACTAACTCGCACTTCCAATTTTCCCCAGCCTGCTCAGCCGGCCAAGTACCTGCGAAGGGGTGATGAGGTGGTGGTGAATTTTTCCAGCCAATGCGAGGGCTTACTAATTACTGGTCAATCATACCCAAATGTGCACTTAATACCTCTTGGTCTGTGTAACCAACTACGCAATTAAAGAAGGACAGAAAATGGCGCTACCAACAGGGTTGCCACCGGTGACACTTTAGTGTCACTTTTGACACTTTTTTTAAATGGCACTTTTTGGGGCACCTGATACTGTTAGGACACTTTTAGCAAAAGTGGCACTTTTTTTGCTACGTAGCACTATTTTACAAAAAAAGAATTTTTTCAGACAAAAAACCGGAAGGAAAACTGTTAATGTAGATATGCATCGATATCCTTTTTATGTAAGTTAAGATTCTTATCTTAACTCCGCGCTTGGCAATTATTGGATGCAAGAATCTTTCTGTATGGTGAAAAACATAAATGTGTTTGTCTCTATCTGTGTGTGAGAAATTTTTATACTCTTATTCTTATCACTGATAGGCGAAGATCATCCAGTGATCTTCTTTACAAAATACTTGGCACTGAAGAGGACGGATATAGACATTTAACTGCAATGTGGGGGAGAAGCCTTCAGTTGTTTTCAGTTGTTTAGTTCAACTATTTCGTATTGTTGCAATATTTTGTAGGCTCATAGACGATAAGTCAGTCAAGCAGTTTGCAATTTTTGAGTTGGTCCAAATTCAATTTTTATGTTTTATTAGTTGAGGGTTGACTACAACTCAAAGAGGAAAAGAGCAAGAAAAGCTAAGAGTGAATTTTTGCGCCACTATGTTAATAGCTGTTACTATGTTAACCAGTCACTGGGCCATTGACTGCTAAACTTTGCACATCTTTTCATCGATTTTCGTGACTGGAGCTCTTGAAGCCCAGTGACTGAAAAGCTCACTGGTGACATTACACAACGACTCAGCAACGCAAAAACATCCACTGAGCTCATTGGTGTCCCACAAGATTATCTAGTGACCTCTTCAGTGACTGGGCCAGTGACGCAAAAATGCGCACTAACATTTCCGTCCATATTTTTCATTTTTTTGTTTGAAGTCTTGGCAATGGACTAATGAATATTCATACATAACCATCATTCTAAAAAAAAATTGATACCAAAATTTTCATTATCTTTAATCCTATGCAATCATTAGCAATAAATTGAATTGGGACGCACTTCCTCATTTTAGTTATTTTATTCCCACTAATATTTGATTGTAAATGTGCTTTCACGATGATACACTAAATTTTCGTTTTATATTATAAAGGTGCTTTCATATTGATACTTAAAATGCTAGTTGACTGTTGCTATGCCCTATCCCCTGGAGACATCGTAAAGAAAAATTTACTGGGAGTGGCGAGAGTTTTCGTGAACCTTATTCTATTCAAGGTTGTGATAAATACTACTGCTACTACTACTACTAACAACTCACTGCAGCACCAAGCCGCCTGAGGCCAACACAGCTACGCACGCTTCTCCTCCACCCCAATCTATTCAAAGTCTCTCTTTTTACACCCGCCCACGAAGTTCCCATTTCCTTTAAATACTTCTTTATGACGTCCTCCCATCCCAGACGGGGACGACCTGCTTTCCGTTTAGTCCTAGATGGTTTGCCGAAAAGAACAATCTTCGGCAATCTGTCATCCTTCATCCGCACAACGCGCCCTAGCCACCTCAACCGTTCTTTCATTATAGCCATAGAGAGTGGTATTGAACCACATTTTTCATATAACCTATTGTTTGAAATATGTTCACTCAGCCGGGTACACAGAACAATCCTTAAGCAATTTCTCTGGAAAACATCTAGCAAATCTTCATCCGCTTTTCGGAGCGTCCATGCTTCAGAGCCATATTTGACCACTGTCATCACTGTAGCTTCTAATATTCTAATCTTGGTTTGCAGACTTATCTTCCCATTCTTCCAGACTTTTTTTAACCGTGAAAAAACACCCCGAGCCTTGGCTATTCTATATTTAACATCTTCACTGCTCCCACCATCTTTACTAATAATACTACCAAGGTAAGTGAAGCTGCCCACCTGATCAATCTATTCATTACCCAACGTCACCTTTTAATCTTCAGTTATTCCTAGCCTTTGTGACTTAGTCTTCCTAATATTAATTTTCAAACCGATTCTGGCACCCTGAACTCGCAAAACCTCTAAAACTTCATTCATTTTCCTCAAACTTTCATCTAGGATGCTTAAATCATCAGAATAATCCAAGTCCAGGAGACTTTTTCCTCCCAATTTGATTCCGTGGTCTCCCATTGCCTTCCCTGTGCTCCTTAAAACAAAGTCCATCAAAATAATTCACACAAAGGGGGATAGAACACAACCCTGCTTAACTCCTGATTTAATAAAAAACCAGCTGCTAACCTCATTTCCTACCTTAACCGCAGCAGTGTTATTCTCGTACATAGTACTAATCACTTTAATGTATTTGTCTGGTATATCATACAAGGATAAAACCTTTACTAAAGCTCTTCTATCAACAGAATCGAACGCTTGCTCATAATCTATAAAACTGAGGACCAAAGGTATTTGAAAACTCTGGCACTTCTCAATTATTAGCCTAAGAGTGAAAATTTGGTCGACACATCCTCTACCTTTTCTAAAACCGAACTGCTCTTCTCTTAAAACTTTGTCTATGTCATCTCTCAGTCTAAAAAGTATCATATTACTAAGTAATTTACTACCTACAGAGACCAGACTAATGCCTCGATAATTACAACACTCACTTTTATCACCTTTCTGATAAAGTGGCTTAATTCAGGTTTTCCTAAAATCGTTAGGTACTTCCCCCTTTTCAAAAATCATATTCATAATCTTCAGTAACTTATTTCTAACCTCAGAGCCACCATATTTAAGAAACTCATTTACCACCCAATCAGCCCCTGGAGCCTTATTATTCTTTAATCCTTTCAGTACTGTTTCTAATTCCTCCTCACAAAACAAAACTTCCTTCACATCCAAGGTATCACAAACTTTTTCATTTTCCTCTATATTTTTTCCTGCAACTCTATCTCGGTTAAGAAAATTCTCAAAATGTTCGGCCCATTTCTCTTTAGTTTTTTCTTATCGCTAATTGCGACCCCATTCTTATCTTTAACTGGGCCAAGTCCGGATTGACTACTCCCTCTCAATTTGTTAACGTGTCAGTACAATATTTTACTATTATGCCGTCTAGCTGCATCTTCCAGATCCTCGGCAATTTTATCCATGGCCTCCACTTCACACCTCCTTAGTTCATATTTTAATGCTTTCTCCACTTTCTTTATATTTCTTTTGTTTTCATAATATCTATCACTCAGATAATTCTTGTACAAGTCCATTCTCCTTTCTATTAAACATAAAGCTTTTCACTAATATTCTTAGCTGAAGTTCTAGCTTTCTTCCCTAATACACCTTCAGCAACTTCACAAATTATTTCTCTAACATTATTGCAACAATCTTCCACATTATCAAATTTTAAACTCTTAAGTTTAGTATTCAACTGTTCCTGGAAAGTTTCTCTCAAATTCTCATCCTGGAGTCTACCAACATCACAACTTCCCGGGAGGTAGTTACCCTTGCGATATTTCAGCTTTAAATTAACCCTTGACACTACTAGATGGTGATCTTTACTTTTAACATCAGTAACAGCAGTCCTACATACCCTAGTATCTTGTATTGATCCTGCCAGTCTTCGGTTTACTATAACATAATTAATAAGGTTTGCTGTCTTGCAATCACGTGAATACCATGTTAATTTATGAGCCATTTTATGACCAAACACCGTATTGGTTATAACTAGATTGTTATACCTACAAAATTGCAAAAGTCTGTATCCAATGCTGTTTTCTTTTCCTACGCAAATTTACCTAGGCTGGGATACCATCTATTCCTGTTTCTACTAACCTGGGCGTTAAAATCTCCCAATAATAACATCATATTTCTACCTGGGACCCTGTCTATTTGCTCCTGTAATTGTAAATAAAATTCATCTGAGTCACTAGTATCTCCGTCAGTCGGTTCTACAGGGGCATATACTACTAAAACTGATACCCTTTACTTTCTAGTCATAAAATGAGCTTTTGGTATTCTATTATTAATACCTTCCCAGCCTAAACAAGACTTAGCAGCTTCCTTCTTCATCATGAGCCCTACTTCCTGTCTATGTACCCCATCCTTCCTGAATGAGTAAACAAATTCTATATCACCTAATTTCATGCTTCCTACGCCTGGGATATGAGTTTCTGAAATTCCTAATAAATCCAGTTTGAATCATCTGAATTCGTCAGCCAAAATGTTGATACGATAATCATTTTTTAAAGTCGTAACATTCCAAGTTCCAATTTTCATGTTCTTTAAATCATTAAAATTATTTTCGCCTCAGGAAAAGCAATGATCCCGGATACCAGTGCAGGACGGGGATCACATATCTTCTCAAGTCTACACCAAAGTGCTTAAGCTGGCTTAGAACTGGACAGCAAGAAGTCCCTGGGACCTCCGTGACTGGAGGCTTTGTGCAATCCTGGGTCCATCTTGGTCAGAACATGGTTTTCAGCACTTGGCGATGCTCTTCTATCAACAAGAGTCAAAATCCTGCACAGACATTCTCAAGCCTATTACCTCCGACTCATCATATATTCATGCCTACAAATATTATGCTACTACGGGGAGGCAACCCATAATAGATGAATTAGCTAGGCAGAGGTTTATCAGCCCAAAGACACCCATCAAAACATACCAAGCCCAGAAATTGTCCATTAGTCAGAATCCCGTGCGAATGCTGTGTCGTTTACTAGGCTATAATTTCCTTGAAGGTTGCCACTCCTCAAGTGGGAATAGAGTTGATCGCAAGGTCTTGCGGGTAACCCGAAAAGGTTGAGGCAGCCCTTTGCAGAGGCCGTTGTCCATAGATCTGGATCTTACGCCCTGCCACAGTTGTCCTCCTATAGAGGATCCTCCCGCGATGGTGTTCTACATCACCATGCAATTTGACCCATTGCTGGGAGAAGGTTTGAAACTCATGGGACTTGTGGACAAACCAGTGGGTCTTTTTGAGTGTATATTTGAGGGGCCTTCTTCCTCCTCCGCCCGTATTTAAGACCCCAGGCGAGGGTGCCCCAGTTTCTTTTATGGACCCCCAGGGACAAGGTCCCCCCTTGGTCCGTGCCTCCTATGGAGGTACCCTAAATATCTGTAGAGCTTTCCCCTATTGCCACCTGGGGACACGCTGAATGGCCTGGGGGAGGCCAGAAACATAAAAATGAAATTAATTAAAAATATTATGTTTCCTTTAAACATGGAAAATGGTATGGTCATCTCTATGACTTTTTAAACATCAAATTATTATAGGGAAGTATGAACAAAGCTATACAGAAGACTTTTTGGTTTTCTTATTTAATATAATTCAACAATTGCTTGTAAAACTAACGTCTAGTCGAATTTATTAATTTACTTCAACATTAGCCTATAAAGCTAATGTAAAAACTAATGTAAAACTAATGTGTCGGTGGGACCCGGTGGGGGAGGGGGGCTTTGGGGTTGGGGTAGGGGACCTTATAACACTATTCAAATGGTAGTTGTGTATTATACAGAACACAGTCAAAAACCGCCCTAATAAAAAAATAATATGTATCTCTTAATAGGAGTTAGCATTCCCCTCAGATGGTTTACCATTTTCTTTTCTACTTTCAAATTTATCTTGTCTCATGGAGAAATTGTGTAAATCAGTTATCTTTTCCTGTCTGTATTTTCAACTCTCGGATAAGATTATTCCAATATTGAAATTTCCTTATCTGATATTGTCACCTTGTTATCATAGTATTCCAACCAGATGTCGACATCCAAGAAACATCCAGCAATTGTTGTTGACATCCAAGAAACATCCAGCAACTTTTGTTGACATCCAAGAAACATCCAGCAATTGTTGTTGACATACAAGAAACATCCAGCAATTGTTGTTGACATCCAAGAAACATCCAGCAATTGTTGTTGACATCCAAGAAACATTCACCAATTGTTGTTGGACTTATGTCTACATCCATCAAACAGTGAGAAAAACCATGAAAAAACATCCTCAGTGAGAAAAACCATAAAAACATGCATAAATTATGTAGGCCCAGTAGTCGATAGGGCCTCCCTACTGTTCAAACCGGGTAACCTCCCCCCCCCCTGGATACGGTCTTGGTTTTCAGGCTCTTTTTTGAAATGCTCATAAATTTATTTTCGCAATTAGTTTTTCAAACAGTTTGTGGTAACGAACTGTAAGTAAGAAGTGACCCCGCTCACTAGTAACCGAAACTCTAAAAAATAGAATTTTGATGCCAATAGATATATCAAAAGAATTAGATTTTTATGCTGATGTCAAATATATAAGTTTCATCAAGTTTAATTTTACCTATCAAAAGTTACGCACCTGAGAAAATTTGCCTTATTTTCAAAAAAAGTGGGAGAACCCCCTTAAATAATAGAACATTAATGAAAATCACACAATCGGATTTAGCGTATCAGAGAACCCTATTGTAGAAGTTTCAAGCTCCTATCTACAAAAATGTGGAATTTTGCATTTTTTGTCAGAAGAAAGATCATGAATCCGTGTTTATTTGTTTTTTTGTTTGTTTTTTTTTCCAGGGGTAATCGTATCGATCTAGTAGTCCTAGAATATCGTAAGAGGGCTCAGTTGAACGAAAATCAAAAGTTCTAGTGCCCTTTTTAAGTGACCAAAAAATTTGAGGGCACTATGGCCCCCACCCACGCTCATTTTTTCCCGAAGTCGTCCAATTAAAATTTTGAGATAGCAATTTTGTTTAGCATTGTCGAAAATTTAATAAATATGTCTTTGAAGATGACTTAATCCCCACAGTTTCCGGGAGAAGGGCTGCAAGTTTTGAACTGTGCCCATTGTTTACATATAGTATTGGTTATTGGGAAGTATACAGACGTTTTCAGGAAGAGTTTTTTTTCTGAATGGGGGGGGGGGGGATATATGGGAGAATCTTTCCGAGGAGGATTTTTCCTTGGGGTAAGGGACATTTCTATGAAGGGGGTGCCAGATTTCTCAGCATTTTTTAAAAAACGATCAGAAATTAAATAAAAAAAACAAGTTACATCAACTGAAAGTAAAAAATAACATTAAAACTTAAAACGAACAGAAATTATTACATATATTAGGGGGTTTGCCCCCAAGTCAAAACCAATACCTTTGGCGGGTTCACCCCCAAGTCAATAGGTCGGGGGTTATGCGGGAGGATCTTTCCATGGAGGTCTTTTCATGGGGGAAGGGATAATGCTATGAAGGGGGGCGTCGGATTTTCCAGCATTGTTACAAAAAACGATCAAAAATTAAATAAAAAAAGCGACTTTTTTTTACTGAAATTAAGGAGCGACGTTAAAATTTAAAATGAACAGAAATTATTCCGTATATGAAATGGGCTATCCCCTCCTAAACGCCTCACTCTTTACAGTAAATTTTTTTATTGTTTTAAAAATAGAGTTTTGAGAAAGAGTCAAACTTTAGTGTAAAGAGCGAAAGCGTTGAGGAGGGGACAGCCTCTTTCATATACGGAATAATTTCTGTTCGTTTTAAGTTTTAATGTCACTCCTTACTTTCAGTTAAGAAAAACTTTTTTTTTTATTTAATACTTCTAAGATTAACCGAAACAATAGTTACCATTCCTGATTTAGGGTCAGATGACAATTTTTTCGAACTAGACAGTTTTTTGAAAACACATTCTTCAACTTTTGATTACTATGGGCTATGGTTCGCTCTTTACTAGGTTGAAGCTGCCGCTGCAACCATGATTACACAAAACTAGCGCTTTACTGAAAATATGAAATAATATAGGAATTTTGGGGCGGTAAAAGTAAACCTTTTAAGGATGCTTTTAATAGTATAGAGGTAAAGCATTTTAAAATTGTTGATTTATTTATATTTTAGTCCAATTTGGCGTCTCTTCTGCAATAATGAGCTCAGTTCAATGATTGACTGTCGTTTTGGATCTGAAAAGGAGATTTCATAATTATTTTGTAGACAAGTTCAGCGCGTTCCTACCAGGGACGTACGCAGGGGGAGGGGCCCCCCCCGAGATCTCACGATTTTTTGCATTTTCCCATAATTTTCTGATTTTTCTCACAGAATAATGGGTTTGAAGGATTTGCCCCCCCCCGAAACAAATTCCTGCGTACGTGCCTGGTCCCAACAGACTCGCTCTAGAATTTGTATCACAAAATTGTGTTTTTATTAAAGCGCTAGTTTTCTGTAATCCTACAACCATAGGGAAATATCACCAGCTGATTTTTGGGGAACGACTTGGGGACAATGATTTTGGGGAAATGATGGACTTCGGGGGGCTCCTTGCCCTTCAATAATTTTCAGCTATTAAACAGAGCACTAGAACTTGCATTTTCAGATCGAATAAGCCTCTTTTGAAGTTTGTCGACTATTCCTTCGATACGAATTGTCGTTTTCTAAAACAAACAAATAAACAATATGTTGTGCCAACACGGTTTTTTCTTAGCCATCGCTAATGCGCTGCCTATAATAGTCTTTTCATGGCAAATTGTATAGCTGTGGGGGTGGGGTGTTAAAATATCCAATATCCTTGGAGACGTAGTTACTGGACCGTTCAAATATGCTGAACAAAATGGCTATCACATAATTTTGATGTGATGTCTTTGACAATTATGGGTTTGGGATGGGGCTGCTTGCTTTCCAATCAATTTTCACTCTGAAAAAGGGGAAAAGAAGTTTTAATCTCCAATCCAATTGGCTCCATAAAAAGTTTTCATGATGTTGCTATTGATGATAGAGCGGCGCTGCCCATGATATTGCTTATATGTGCTCTTCAAAACCAACATTCACATTATCTTTTGGCTTAATTGAAACTCCCGCTAAATGTTCCCTAAAATTTTAAACCTTATGGCTTTGTACTATAAGAAACACTGTATGATTGCCTGTGACTTAAAAATGTGAGTAGAACTTTCAATTTTTTTTTTTAATGAACATCCGAAGTCTGTTGAGGGACAATATGGATTGCATGATTTTTTAGGGGAATATATGAACTATTGTGCGTTTTTGTAAGAACTATTTTAGATTTTAGAACTATTTTTCCTTTTTCAGAAATTCTTTCGTATTTTTTAATAACAAAGCTATGCATTCCCATCAGTCATCTATGATAATCGTGTAATTATTGCTCTTGTATGACAAAATTATCTGTATACCGTACAAAACAAATTAACAACAATATTTAAAAAACAAATAGTAATAAAAATTACTTCTTCAAACATATTCAACCACAAATCCGCTGTCTATAAAAATTCGAAGATTGAAATGTTTTTTTAGTTACACTGAATGTTACATATTCTTTAAGTTACATTGAAAAACAAGCCCTTTAAAGGAGCTTAATATGGGAAAACTCGGATTCTGATTTGGACCTAGTGGCGGATCCAGAGGGGGGCGCCCCCCTCCTAGCGTAGTCTAAAGTAGTGTAATTTACATAATTAATTCAAGTTTGCGTTAATTTAACTTGCTCCTAACGCAAGTTTATCGGATCAACCTATATTGCGCAGCCCCCCCCCCCCTAATTTTTTTTTCGGATCAATCTATTTTGCGCCCCCTTCCCCCTAAGAAATCATGGATCCGCCCCTGTAAGTTTTAAAATCATAATTAACATATTTATTTCTGAATTTGTCTAGTACGGTCATATCTAATATCATGTTTATCTAATTAATGTTCGTTATTTATTCATTCTGATAAAAAACAGAAAAATAATAATAAATAAAATTTAAACAAAATAAATTGAAAATTAAAGTACATTAATTAAAATCGATATTTGAATTGGCCTAGAATTTTAAATTAGTTCCTTGATCCGAGTTTTTACGTCAACAACAAAAAGATCAGAAAAATGTTTGAAAGACAATTCTTTCACAACTAATGAAAAATTCATTTTTTTTCTGTTATAAAACTTGAATTGTTGATCTATAATGAAATCTCTCCAGTCAACTTTTAGTTCACAGAAAGCTAACATTGATATAATATATTGATAGGCCAAAATGTCATACTCAAATGTAAGTATATGTATGTTTACTATTTATTAATTACAAAAAATTTTTCCACAAAATAAGTTTTTCAAAGAAAAGTAAAGAAATCCATTAAACAAAAAATGAGCAAAAATCAAATAATCTACCAAGCATGAAACTATCACAAATCAGCATCGATAAATAAAAAAACTCAAAAAGAACAGAAATTGAAATATATAACCGAGTCAAACTCAAAACGAGCAGAAATTAACATAAGTTGTGATCAAAACCCCTATGCCTTCACAAGGCCAGAATATAATTTGCACTTTACTGAAAAAATATAAATGTTTTTACTTTTATAACTTTAACAAATCAAATAATATTAATATATTGATTACTAAATATCAGTATATGTATATTAAACTGACAATGCACATTCATTTGTTTTTTTTCAGTAATTTCTATTCATTCTGAGTTTCATTTATTTATCGATGCTGATTTAAGGTTTGAATGAGCCTTCGATTCGAAGATTCATTCGCTGATTCGAATGAGCCTTTTTTCAAGTTTCTAAGACAAAGATTTCTATGAAAACTTATATGCCCCAGGGCATAACTTATAACCCTTGCTCTATAAACTGTGAGCGGAGTGTCCTGCTCAAAGGTATAATTTCCTGAACTTTAACTGCGTGGAACAAAATGGCTATTTCAAAATTTTGATTAGATCTGTTTGAGGAAATGGTGGGCGTGGAAGGGGTATTAGTTACCTTCCAATTACTTTCGAATATTAAAAAGGGCACACAACATTTCAATCTGTAATTGAATGAGCCCTTTTTGAAGTTTCTGCGACAACTCTAAAAGAAAACTTTATATGCTCCCAGGGCATAACTTACAGTCCTTGTCCTGAGGGCTGTGAGGGGCCCTCAGGACAAGGATGTCATCCTGAAAGACCTAATTTCAAGATCTTTAAACTACGTTGAACAAAATGGCTATCTCAAGATTTTGATTGGATATGTTTGGGAAAAAGTTGGGCGTGAGAGGGGGGTTAGTTACCGTCCAATCACTTTCAACTATTAAAAAGGGCACTAGCCCCTTGAATTTCCAATCAAATGATCCTTTTTTGAAGTTTCTATGACAACACCTTCTATAAAAACCTTATATGCCCCCAGGGCATAGCTTATAACCCTTGCCCCGAGGGTTGGGGGAGAGTGTCCTCCTCAAAAACATATTTTCTATCTGGACATCAACTACGCTGAACAAAATGGCTATCTGAAAATTTTGATTGGACTTGTTTAGGGGAATAATGGGGGTGGGGGAGGGGAGGAGACTAGTTGCCCTCCAATCACTTTTGACTATTAAAAAGGGCACTAGCCCTTTGAATTTCCAATCGAATGAGCCTTTCTTAAAGTTTCTACGACAACGCCTTCCATAAAAGCCTTTTATACCCCCAGGGCATAACTTAAAACCCTTGCCCTCTGAGTTGTAGGGGAGTTTCCTCCTCAAAAACATATTTTCTATCTGGAAATCAACGACGCTGAACAAAATGGCTATCTCAAAATGTTGATTGGATGTGTTTGGGAGAATGATGGGCCAGGGGGGGGGGTTGTTGCCCCCAATCTTTTTCGACTATTAAAATGGGCACTAACCCTTTGAATCTCCAATCGAATGAGCCTTTTTTGAAGTTTCTACGACAGCACCTTCTATAAAAACCTTATATGCCCCCAGGGCATAACTTAAAACCCTTGCTCCAAGTGTTGTGGGGGAGTGTCCTCCTCAAAAAGATATTTTCTATCTGGAAATCAACCACGCTGAACAAAATGACTATCTAAAAATTTTTTATTGAATGTGTTTGATGGAATGATGGGCGTGGGGGGGGGTTAGTTGCCCTCCAATCACTTTCGACTATTAAAAAGGGCACTAGCCCTTTGAATTTCCAATCGAATGAGACTGATTTGAAGTTTCTAAGACAACGCATTCTATAAAAGCCTTATATGCCCCCAGGGCATAACTTAAAACCCTTGCCCTGAGGGTTGTTGGGGAGTGTCCTTCTCAAAAATATATTTTCTATCTGTAAATCAACTACGCTGAACAAAACGGATATCTCAAAATTTTGATTGGATGTGTCAGGGGAATGATAGACGTGGAGGGGGGGGGGCGCTAGTTGCCCTCCAATCACTTTTGACTATTAAAAAGGGCACTAGCCACTCCAATTTCCAATCGAATGAGCCCTTTATGAACTGTTACGGCAACTCTTTCGATACGAAGTACCCGGGTATGGAGAAAAAAACAAAAAAAAACAAAAAACAACACATTTTGCCCACATCGTTCTTTACTTAGGCAGCGCTAGCGCGCTGCCTATGATTACGATGCACACATGAAATTCCTGATGAATATTGCCACGTTTCTCTCTAATTTTCAGCTAAGTAACACAGGGGTGGATCCAGAATTTTCTTAGGGGGGGGGGGGCAAAATATGTTGATCCGATAGAACAAATTTTTAGGGGGGAGGGCAAAATAGGTTGATCCGATAAACTTGCATTAGGAGTAAGTTTAATTAGCGCAAACTTGAGTTAATTAAGTAAATTACACTACTTCAGACTACGCAAGGGGGCACGCATCCCCTCGCCCTCCCCATGGATCCGCCACTGAAATAGCCTTTCTCCAGACTATTACTTATGTAACTTCCATCCGGTCGGGTTGGCCGATTCGAGGGTTCTCCTCTAATAGTATCATTTCAATATTTTCGGGATGGCTGCCTGTTTGTTGCAGTCCCTGTTGTTCATTGGCTGTGGTGGTCCCAGAGGGCTTGATCGGCAGTGATTTACTAATAGTTGCAGAGAATATCTACCTAGCCTCAAAAATGTATTGAAAATTCTTATGACCCTTTGTCCGTTATTGTAGTTAAACAAATTCTTAGAAATATTAATTTGTATAAATATTAGCAGTATTTTTTTAAGCAGCATTTTAGTTAGAGTAATTCTTAAAAATATGAATTTGTATGAGTATTAATCCAATTAGCAGTATGAGTTCAAAGCCGAAACAATGAAAAAACTATTTGGTTAAAAAAAAGCTTAAATTTCATTTAAATAAAATAAGTTGTTATTACGGCATTACGAAATTTGCGAAGGATTCGTGTAATAATTTATTTTCCTGAATCATAGGCAGTGCAATGGCGCTGATAAGTAAAGTATTTTGAATTTCCAATCGAATAAGCCCTTTTTCAAGTTTCTACGACAAATATTTCAATAAAACCCTTATATACCCCCAGGGCATAACTTATAACCCTTGCCCTGAAGACTGTGGGAGGAGTGTCCTGCTCAAATTTATAATTTTCTGAACTTTGAAGTGCGTGGAACAAAATGGCTATCTAAAAATTTTGATTGGATATGTCTGGGGAACCGGTGGGCCTGGAAGGGGTGTTAGTTGCCTTCCAATTTCAATTTCCAATCGAATGAGCCCGTTTTGAAGTTTCTACGACAACGCCTTCTATAAAAACCTTATATGCCCCCAGGGCATAACTTAAAACCCTTGCCCCGAGGGTTGTTTGGGAGTGTCCTCTTCAAAAATATATTTTCTATCTATAAATCAACTACGCTGAACAAAATGGCTAAATCAAAATTTTGATTGAATGTGTTAGGGGAAATGATGGACGTGGGGGGATGCTAGTTGCCCTCCAATCACTTTCGACTATTAAAAAGGGCGCAAGCCACTCTAATTTCCAATCGAATAAGCCCTTTTTGAACTTTTGACGGCAAATCCTTCGATAATAATTGCCCGGGTATGGAGAAAAAAACAAAAAAAAAACAACAAAAAAACAACACATTGTGCCCACATCGTTCTTTACTTAGGCAGCGCTAGCGCGCTGCCTATGATTACGATGCACACATGAAATTACTGATTATTATTGCCACGCTTCTCTCTAATTTTCAGCTAAATAACACAGGGGCGGATCCAGAATTTTTTTAGGGGGGGCAAAATATGTTGATCCGATAGAACAAATTTTTAGGGGGGAGGGCAAAATAGGTTGACTCGGTAAACTTGCGTTAGGAGCAGGTTTAATTAACGCAAACTTGAGTTAATTAAGTAAATTACTCTACTTCAGACTACGCAAGGGGCGCCAGTGACCTATCGAGAACAGAGTAAAAGAGCATTATCATATCTCATATTGGAAACTGGTGGTGATCATCAAGTTCAAGTCGACAGCGCAGGGAAACGAATTATAATTCAGGGAAAAAGTTGTAATCTAGTTGATTTAATCTGTGATATGGTGAAGAATCGTAAAGGACATTTATCGTTTGACAATAATCTATACACCTTTCTAAATGTATCAAACTTTTCCAAAAGTTTTTCAATTTCGAAACAATTTTATTGGATAATTACAACAATAATACTAAGCATGTACAATTAGTGATACTGTTTATTGTCTTCGATAAGTTTCACTAATGCACTTAAAGCACATTGAAGTCTATTCACATGTGCTATATCAATTTTTGCAGCGAAACATAATTGATCCTCCTTTTTCTACCAACTGATCTAACTGATCCTAGATGATATACCAACTCCACTATCAACTTCTAATAGGGTAAACTTTCCACTCATCATCAGCAAAAATATATCCAAATGAGTAAAGTCAAACTGTTCTCACTCCTTTGAATTCTATTCACAGACTAATAAAAACTATAGCAAAAATCCTTTCCTTATATTCTCTGCAATCCTCTCCCGCTAATATTTTCGGTCCTCTGTTTGGCTTAGAAGGAGACACATGATCCTGGATCCCGTTATCGGATCAATACAATTCTCCCACCGATTATGTAATCAATTTCTCAGAAATCCATTTGTCCTAGTGGATTACGCAATCAATTTCTTGGATATCCTCTCCCCTTCGATTAGGCAATCAATTCATCGGAATTTCACTTGTTCTAGTCGATTACGCAATCAATTTTTCTGAAATTCACTTGTCTTAGTCGAGTCCTGGATCATCACATTCCCCCCAGCGATTATGTAAATCAAGTTCTCGGAAATCCATTTCCCTCCTCGAGTCCTAGATCAATACATTCCCCCTAGCAATTATGTAAATCACCCCCAGTGTCATTACACATGGACGAACAACACATAAATCGACCTTGACATCATCCATTAGACTCTATCGATAATCCTTG
>JAQQPU010009048.1:3503-17078 GCA_029168905.1 Artemia sp. Kazakhstan ARC1039
ATATAGTAATATTAATAAACAGTTTAATAAAATATTAAAATAATTAAAATATATATTTATATAAAATGTAAATAAATAAAAATAAATTACGAAAAAAAATACAAGGGTTGAACTTGTAACATTTCGAAAACCCTACTACTCCCCGGAAGTGCCTATATATTCTTTATTTTATGCAGGCTTTTTAGATTATTTGGGCTTCTTGGAATAGGAACGTTCGCAAGGGGGAGGGGCAAGGAGCCCGACCTTTCCTCCGAAATCATTAACTTCTCCGAATTTCTGGGCGCTTCTTATTCAAATTATCAAATTAATCTTGCGTTTTTATTATTGCCCCCCCCCACCAGAGAACTATTCCTAGGAACGCGCCTGCCTTGGAGCCTACAGTTCCGCGTATTACTTTGATCATGTGGATTATTCAAAACAGGTACATACGCTGGATTCTATTTCGGAATGGGGCAAGGGAACTCGAAAGCAACGCTAAAGCAGGTAACTTAATTAAAACACATAGGACAAATTCTAAATTTTGTTCTTATTTTAGAATTTGCACTGATGGATCAGTTTGTTTTTTGTATAATGTCCCTTGTAGTGCCTACATCTTGAACGGAAATGCAATGACAAAACTCTACCACGGAGGAATAGAGAGTTTACTTGTAAAAAATGATGTGATTAAAATACATTTCGTTCTTTTCACTGGCTTAATATTTCAAACAGTTCGTGGTAACGAACTGTTTGTAAGGGAAGACCCTGGCTCAATAGTAACCGAAACTCTAAAAAACGGAATTCTGATACCAACAGATATCTCAAAAGAATTGGATTTTTATGACAATTTCAAATATATAAGTTTCATTAAGTTTAGTCTTACCCATCAAAGGTTACGGGCCTGAGAAAATTTGCCGTATTATCGAAAAAGGGGGAAACGTCCCTTTTAAAGTCATATAATCTTAATAAAAATCACACCATCAGATTCAGCATATCAGAGATCCCCCTACTATAGAGATTTCAAGCTCCTATCTGCAAAAATGGGGAATTTTGTATTTTTTGCCAGAAGAAAAATCTCGGATGCATGTTTATTTGTTTTTTGTTGATTTTCTCCAGGGGTGATTGTATCGACCCAGTGGTCCTAGAATATTGGGCTAGGGCTCAGTCGATCGGAAATTAAAATTTCTGGTTCTAGTTTTAATTGACCAAAAAGATTGGAGGGCAACTGGATCCCCTCACGCCCATTTTCTCCCCAAAATTATCTGATTTAAATATTGAGATAGCCATTTTATTTAGTATCGTTTAAAGATCGAATAGTTATGTCTTTAGGTGTAAAATGACTCCCCACAGTCCGTGGAGAGAGGCCTGAAATTCGCCCATTGTTCACCTATAGTATCTGTTATTGGGAAGTATACAGACATTTTTTTCTGGGGGGGGGGGGGGGGGTTGTGCTTGGGGTGGATTTCTATTGGGAAAATTTTGTTGGGGAGGGAAGTTTTTGGGGGGAATGTTCCAAGGGATTTGTTACACTGGGGAATTTGACAGAGTTAGTATACGATTCTTTTTCATTGTCTTACATTCTTTTTGCCAAATTTTTCATGCGGAGATGTTCCAGGGGAGTTATTCAGGTTTTTTTTTTCTGCGTATATTGTTTTCTGGGAAATAATTTCTACGGGAGGGGGTCATTTCTGGAGTGATCGAGTAACCGATTAGAGATTAAAGTCTTGTTCAAGTTAAAGAATGCTAAGGATAATTTTTCTGGATGAATCGTCGGCAAGGAATTTTATAGGGAGGGGGATTCTCAGCGAGGATGGAACTGTCTGGAGGGGATTTGACGGGGGGGGTGTACTCTGCGTTGGATGAAATTTCCATGGAAATTTTCTGTGAGCCGAAGGGTTTATTTCATAGAGGGTGAGCCAGATTTAGCGGCATTGTTTGAAAAACGAGCAGAAATTATTCCATATATGAAGGGTTGCCCCCTCCTCAACACCTTACTCTTTACTCTAGAGTTTGACTGTTTACTAAACTGAAACACGGGGGCCATTTAATTAGTGTAGGAAGCTCTTTTAAAATTTCTAACAGCTTTAACGTAAAGAGCAAGGTATTTAGGAGGGGGCCACCCTTCATATACGGAATTAATCTGCCAAAATTAATATGCAAATTTTGTTTTAATTTTTCGTTTACGGTGAGCCAAATTCGAACCCGCATTAGTTGTAAAACGTTCAGAAATTAAATAAAAAAAACAAGTTCTTTCAACTGAAGTTAAGGAGAAACATTAAAGCTTAAAACGAACAGAAATTATTCCGTATATGAAAGGGGTGTCCCCTCCTCAACGCCTCGCTCTTAACGCTCAAGTTTTTTATTGCTTTAAAAAGTAAATTTGTGATAAAGAGTCAAACTTTAGCGTAAAGAGCGATGCGTTGAGGAGGGGACATCCCTTTTCATACACTGAATAATTTCTGTTCGTTTAAGTTTTAATATCGCCCCTTACTTTCAGTAAAAAAAAAGTTTTTTGTTTCTCAAAAAAGAGCCAATCAAGTGCAGTGAACCCCCGGTAACCCGGCTGGAGTTAAAGGCGGCACCCCTTGTTATCCAACATGTCTATTATTATTGAATTCTGTGCACAATCTTTGCTAATTTAGATAATGTATGATGGTACACGTTAAAAGAACTTGATATGGAAAATTTGGTTTTAGTTGTTTGTCAATTGTGGAATTAGTTACCTCCTTCAACTATTACATCGTCTTGGAAACAGTTATGACCAGATATAATCACCATTCTTAGCAACGATCAGTGTTTCCATTCGAGGGATTTTCTCCCTAAAATGGGGATTTTTGAGGTCTTTTAGGGACGAATTTTGTCATTTAAGGATTTGGGGATTTTCTGGGATTTTTACAAGTCTTCTGCATTTTAAAGAAATTTCCAGGGTTTTGGAGCAACTATCTACAAATCAGTGCAACTCCGGAAATAATATAGCAAGTTTCTGCTGAGACTCAGATAAGTCCGGAAATTTTGGAAATGTGGTGGCGTGGAATGGATAAAGAGGAAAAGTGTTTTTAAAAGAATGTCTGACGAAGAGATTATAAAAGATATACCTAACTTCTACAATAATAAATCAGGAAGGTGACGACGACGTAATTGCAGCTACTCCGCAAGTGAACAATTACCTTGCGTTTCAACAATGCTAAAAAAAAAAAAATAATGTTTTTATGTTTCATAAATTGATTGATTCATATTATGATTTCGATTCATAGTCCTTGATTATTTTCCTAACGTACACAATTATATCCTAACGTAAATTATTATTTATTTGTAAGTTCTATAGCATTGATAAAATTAATTCTACAATAAAACGTAAGCTCTCTTGTTGTTTTGTCTAATTTACTAAATTCATTCTATATAATCAAGTATGATTTGTATTTATGAGTATAACATACAGTATAGAATCATTGTAATTTGTCGGATAACAAGGTGCTCTTTTGCAAAATAATCTTGACTATAGAGGGTCTAAGCCAGTACTCTGTAATCCGACAAATTCGGCAGTTCGACACTTCCCTGCAAAATGTTTGTCGGATTACCGAGAGTCCATTCTATAAACAGACGGACTTATTTATCACTTCAGAAGTTGTGTTTCCTTGTTAGTATAGATTTGTCATGCAAGATTGAAGCATTAGTAAACCCAGGTTTGAAAACGTGGGGCTATTTCTCTCTCCAGAAATTAGGAAAGGTTTGCCGAAATATGTCCCGCAAATCAATTGCTGGAACTGAAGTATACTTTTTAACGTGGAACACATACGACATCGATCTTTCTCATGTTTGGCGCCTAAATCTTGAACGGAAATACGGTTGGTGTAGATTAATAAAAACCACACTGCCTTTTTTCATTTAGATAAGAAAATAAAAATTTCTGAAATGCGCCGTTTTAAGACGATAGATAAGAACCATCATTCCCAAAGTCAGTATTTATAAGGCCCGATTATCAAATGTTCCGGTTTTTTAATATTCTCTCTTAAACAAACCTTTGTTTTTAACTTTATATTTGTTACTTTTTGGAACTAAAATTATTGATTAGCAGCAGTTATGTTCTTTCGGTCGTTCAAAACGTCATACGCCTCATGGCCGTCATCAGAAGAGTATAAAATAAAAGTTCAAAATTTGGATAAAATCCTTCTTAATAGACAGTGTATAGAAATTCACAAAAATACCAGATATTTCGGTCACATATACAGTGACCGAAATATCTAGTATTTTTGTGAATCTCTATACACTGTCTATTAAAAAGGATTTTCTCCCTATTTTGAACTTTTATTTTATCGTCATGGAAAGGCAGTGTGGTTTTCGAAATTATCTACAGATGAGTATAAAATAAAAAAATAGAGTAAATCACTGAATCAACTTACACGTCTTGAAATTTTGAAAATCATAGGCTGTCTCATATGTTTCACCCGGCGGTGTTCCAGTCAAAGTTGTGGTTTGTGCCATAATATGGCCGAAATCGATAATCTGTCACGGTTTAATCTCTATAAATTGTATGCGGCAGTCAACAGTGTGCCTCCCTTAAAATCCATTTCAGAAATCAACATTAGGCCTCCCTCTCGAAAAAGGTGAAATTTTCGTCTACTTGGATCCGAGCTGAATTTCAAAGAAAGATGCGATGAAATATCTAGAGCTGAAGCATATCCGAAAAATTCTACAGGCATCTCTTGATTCGTTGAGACACTTGCTTATGAATGAAGTTAAGCATATATAAGTCGACAATAAGGGTAGTCCTAATCTGTTGGGTTGAATTTTGACCCATCAATGATGTTCAGGTGCTCTCTCTTGAGGTTTTCGACCACTGTTGCCTACGTTTAATCTTACTTATCTATTCTCGAATCAGCTGACAATAGAAAAATCCAACGACGAAGTCTGCTGAAGTTGTTACAACAGTTACAGAATCTCTATTATCATCAACCGATGGCTGGGAGACGCTGGAACTGTTGTTTGCTGAAGTTCGTTGAAGAGTTGAGACAAGATTGACCATCATGGGAGACCCTCCTTCAAAAGCTTTGTTCAGATACTGGGTATGGCGGAAATGCCTGGTTCTAGGCGTTTACTCCCCCCCCCCCCATTGAAAATACCACCCCATAAAAAATACCACTCCCCCTCCCGTGGAAAATACATCCCCGCTGAAAGGAAATTATTTCAGACAATTTGTTTCCCACTGAAAATTCCCCCGGGCAATCCCCCACTAAAGAAAACTCCCCCGCGAAAAAATGTCCATATGTTTCCTAGTAATAAATACCATCTGTAAGCAATGGACGAATTTCAAAACTTTTAAAAGGCACTTAAACTTCTACAATTGGGTTCTCTGATTGTTTTGTAGTTAGGGAAGGAGGGATATGGGGGGGCATGCTACCAAAGGAACTTTAAAAACCCATCAAAAATGCAAATTTGATATCTACTCCCTTATGATTTCTGGGAGCATTTCTGGTCTACGCTGTTATAATGAAATTAAAGAACAACATTAAACCCCAAAACGAGCAGAATTTATTCCATTTAGGAAGGGGACTGCCCCTTCCTCTTCTCCACCTCGTGGGCACAGAAACTTTCGGAGGGTACCCATTAGATCAGAAATTGAGAGTTCTAGTCCTGTTTTACAAGTTAAAAGTGATTGGAGACCAACCAGCAGCGGGAGGGATGTATTTTCCGGGGGAATTTTCTGTGAGGTTATTTTCCGTCGGGGATATTTTCCTGGGGTTATTTTCTAGGGGGCAAACGCCGGCCACCGTTCTGTCATCTGTGGCATATTCCACATCAATGGTAGGCGCACATCCACCATGTCGCTTTTCAACGTGGTATTCTTGTCACAATTCCACCACTCGTGGCATGCGCTACATGGTGTACACGATTTTTGAAAGTAGATAATCTACCCCCACCCCCTCCCCTCTGGTCGAGATTAAACTCTGTTTTGGTTTCTTTTACTATTAACTAAAAAAAACAAGTTTCTTTAACTGAAAGTAAGGACCGACATTAAAACTTAAAACGAACAGAAATTATTCCGTATATGAAAGGGGTTGTCCCCTCCTCAACGCCTCGCTCTTAACGCTAAAGTTTTTTATTGTTTTAAAAAATAAAGTTGTGAGACATAGTCAAACTCTGTTCTTGCAAAAAATACAAAATTCCAAATTTTTGCAGATAGGATCTTGAAACCTCTATAGTAGGGTTCTCTGATACGCTGAATCTGATGGTGTGATTTTCATTAAAGTTCTATGACTTTTAGGGGTTGTTTCCCCCTTTTTTCGAAAATAAGGCAAATTTTCCCAGGCGCGTAACATTTGATGCGTAAGACTAAACTTGATGAAACGTATATATTTTAAATCAGCATAAAAATCTGATTCTTCTGATGTATCTATTGGTATCACAATTCCGTTTTTTAGGGTTTCGGTTACTATTGAGCCTGGTTGCTCCTTACTTCCGGTTCGTTACCACGAACTGTTTGACTAGCATTTTCTGTATGAATTCCAAATGAAGCAGCCGTGACAAAATAATGAAGCCAAACACTGATTTTTGTGGCCGCAGTATGAGCAACAGGTTCAGGTTCATTTATTTTCCAATCATATACATAACATACTAAGTATACCAATATATGGCAGAGAGACAAACTCGTTGTGCACAGATATAACAACTAAAGTAATAAATAACGAAATATATTGATGATTAATTAAAATCAGAATAAAAGACAAAACAAAAAATCAAATTATAGTAATAATAAATATATAACTAGAATAACTAATAAATATCCAAAAGGAAAGACTTCAACTTATTTCTTGAAATTCCTAAGGACAAATCAAAAGCAGACTCGTATTGGTTCCATGCAGCAACCATACTATTTCTTAGAGAAAAACGGGACCTCTCTGAAATTATCAATGGCTGGCATAGTTTGCGAGTTAGGTACAAAGATGGCACAGCTATTGGGAACAGATCAATAGAAAATGAATAGTTAGGCAGTGTCAGGAGATTGTGCTTAACTTTGAATAATAACGAATGAAAAGTAACTGCCAGTTCAACAGGAAGAATATTCAATAAATAATATAAGCTCTTTGTAGAGGACTTGCTTTGAAGATATGCTGGGGAAGGAGAAAGCTTTTTAAAATACGAAGCGCCTTATTTTGTTGTCTTTGGAGTTTAATAAAATGTGATATGAAAGTATTCGAGTAAATAAGTGGACAGTAATTTAGGTAAGAATGAACAAGAGCAAAATGAACAAGAACGCATAGCTTCCAGAGGCAAAACGAATTTCTATCGGTGCATAATGCCTATATTCCTTCCAAGCTTCAATCGTAGACTATTAATATGTGGCTTCCAACTTAAATTCGAATTAAACAGTATACCTAGGTAACAAAAAATATCAACACGTGATATCTCTGTACTTGACATAGAAGATTTAATCAGCTTAAGACCTGGAAGGGCTCTTGATGTGACGTATTCAAAGCTAGCCTATTTGCCGTAAACCATACTACTAGTCTATCAAATGCAAAAGTTAAATTATGTTTTACACTATCCTTATCAACCCCAGAAACAGTACAGGCTGTGTCATCAGCGAATAATGCGGTCAGCCCCAGGTCTGCAATTGAATTCCTAATATCATTAATATAAATTAAAAACAACAGACGGTCTAGAATTGAACCTTGAGGTACCCCAAGAATATTTGCCTGATTTGAAGACAATGATTTAACATTGCCCCCATCAATACACTGAACTCTATCTTTTAAATATGACATTATTAAAGCATTAGCCTGACCTCATGTGCCCCAATTTGACATTTTTTCATTTAAAATTTAATGGCTTATAGTATCAAACGCTTTCCATATATCCACAAATATAGTTGTTGGAAATAATTTCATCCTTATCCAAGGCATCATGTATAAACTGGGTTACTGCCAAGGTAGCATGCTCTGTGGAATGGCCTTCATGAAACCCGAATTGGGATTTACTAAGGAAACTATTATTTTCAGGGAAATTAACAATTCTTACATATGAGCAACGTTCAATAATCTTTCCAAAAGCAGATAGGATATATATAGGTCTATAGGCCTTTATAGGCCTATAGGTCACTCACATCTCCCCCTTTATGCAGTGCAATGACACGGTTGGACTTCATGCTAGAAGGAAAGACACCATTCTTGGAACAAAGATCAATTATATGCACAATAAAATTAACTCTACTAGGCATAATCGATTTAACTAAATTCGTAGAAGGTCCGTCAGTTCCTTCTGATTGTCCATTTTTGAGTTGATGAGGTACCATCATCAATTCAGCAGATGACACTGGGGGGAGGAATATGGATCGATGAGCAGAGGGGGGGGGGGTAAAAGATTTTTAAAGTCAGCAGATCTTGGTGCTAAAATCCGAAATGCCTCTTCCGATGTCTTTTCACCTATTTTGGCGAAGTGAGTGTTGAGCATGTTAGCAACGTTAATATTTCCTTTAAAAGCTGTATTGCCATCCGAGGTCATCATCTCATCCGGAAGAGAATTCATCTTATTTTGCCGATACAATCATTTACTAATGTCCATACCTTCTTAAGGGGTCCATGCGCACTATCGAATGCCTTCAAATAGTACTGCTGTTTAGCAGACCTTAGAGCTGTGGTTAAGCAATTCTTGAATGCTTTAAAAGAAGCTCGATTTATCTCATCTGGATGAGACAAATCTTTTCTGTGCAGCCTGTTCTTTAATTGGATTGACCTTAGTAGTCCTCTTGTAATCTAAGGCTTTTTTGGTCTATTCTAATGCCTTAAATGGGTTGAAGACATGGGACAAGCCAGATTGAGCACTTGGATGAATTTATTAGCAAAATGATGAGAAGCTTGATTTGTATACTTGCAGTCTTAGGCATGGTGATGAGTCAATTGTAAGCAGCAGTTCATTCAAGTGCTGAACAGATGCAGCATTTAGTCTTCTAGTTGTCTTGATAAGAGTTGCTGCTTCTCAATATGTAGGAATCTCCATCAGAAGCATAAAGTGGTCTGATATGTCATCAGCAAAACTTTACATGAATCAAATTAAAAATTAAGAAAGATATTGTAAATTATTGCTGCTGTCAAGCTTACAACTCAAGTTTGAATATGGCAAGCTGGGAGAAAGTCTAGCAAACGACAAAGTGTAAAAAAATCAGCTACCAAAGGTGAATAATATGTATATGAAAGATCATGAATAGCACTACTTATATCAATATTAAAATCCCCAATATACATAATCTTTCGACTCAACTCAATTGCGACACAAGAAAATATATCCAACTTAGTTATAAAATGTTGCACCAAAGAACAATCTGAACTATAGAACAAGCAACAAAAATTTAAACATTTGCTAATTACACTGCAATAAAATTTACTTTTTTTTTTACCTCAATCGTAACTGTAAATTTGGTACTTTAGTCTTATAGCCACCACAGTCAAGTTCTGTCGAGAAGTGAAGTTTTGCTAATGCTAATGAAATAACACAAAATATGGTGAAAATATAGTACTTTATCAACAAAATTATGAAAACTACAGCAAAGAAATATGGAGGGGGGGGGGGTAGACCGAATTATATTAAATGCCCAACCTAAACTAACATTACCTAACCAAAATACCAACTAAATATTTAATTAAAATATAGCTACAATGTAGTTTCCTACCGAGCCAAAGCTAATATTTTCTGGTATAAAGACCATGAAAACCGGCTATTGTCTCATGTTCGCGATACAAGATCTTGAGTGTGGTGGCTACAAGTCCAACGTACCGTAAATTTTAATCACTCTCTTGAACGCAGAACTTATAATACGCTGCATTGAATTTGGAGTAAATGACTAAATTGTATTTAGTGAATGTGTAATCTCAATGCATCAACAAAAATCGTTTGTCTATAATAACAATAGCCTGTATTTAAAAGCCTTTTAAAGCCATATACAAAAAAAAATAAATACTAAAGAAAAAATACACTTCATTTGAGTCCCTTCAATAAAAAATTTCCTACTGCCACAATATAAAGGAGAGGCCCACACCTCATTAACCCACGAAGTGGCCTATCTTCCCCTTCTTGGATAATTGATCCCCTTAAATGAGAAAGCTGCTTACACCGGAGGAGGAAATGGCCCAACCCACAATCATTTTTCCCACATCTGAAGCAACTACACCCGGCCTCCGGACCTTCCCTCATTTTCCTTACAACCTTACCATAAATTGGCAGACTGTTAGCTCGAATCGGAATCCAAATCCTCTGATATATAATGGACAATTCCAGCTCAAAATAAAACTCCTGTCCAAAATTCTCTTTTACCTCTCTATATAAAGTAGAACTCGGACATTTATCCACAGCTTATTGCCATAGTTGCACTTCTTGGTTTTCAAGTCTTGCGCTAAATGTCTTGAAGAACTTTTCATGATCTTCTGGCCCTTTTCCTTTCTCCCACGAACTTAAAAATCCATTCTCATCTAACATCCTTTTGATTTGGGCTGTCCATGATGTTTTGTTACACTGAAGGGGAAGATCTTCATATGCTCGAGCAGCACATGACAGTGCTGCTCGAGCAAGTCTAGCCTGGGGAAATTTAAGGAGTCTTAACCAAAATTTGATGATTTGGATGTTTCTTTTTCGATTTCAGGTTAAATATACCAAGATCACCTTTTAATACTAACGTATTGTATTCTGTCACTACAACACTAACGTGTTGTATTCTGTAAGCCAAAAACTCGTTTATGATATTGAAGTTGATGGGTTTCTAGTTGCTTTGCCGGCTGATAACCCCATATTTCTGATCCGTAATGTAGGATAGGCATAATTTTAGTATTAAATATATATTCATAGAGGCTTAATTCATTTGTTTCTGATGCTAGTGTGCTTCTATATATTCCAAAAAATGCATTCTTCCTTTCTGTGCCATTGTTGTAATATGACTCGTCCATTTTCCATTATAATTGTTGACAAAAAAAAAAACCTTGTATCTAAGTTTACAGCTTCTGGTCGATGTCAGTTTCATGGCCGAATTTGTATTTGTTCATAGTGTTATTTGTTTTTACATTGTAGCCTATAACTGCGGAGTTGTTTTCTTTTATTCTCCCTCTTCGCATCCCTGGCTATGAGTGCTTCCTTGGAGTCAATGTCGGATCCAGGATTTTTTTAGGGGGGTGCAAAATAGGTTGATCCGATAAACTTGCGTTAGGAGCAAGTTTATTTACGCAAACTTGCGCTAACTAACTAAATTCCACTACTTTAGGGGGGCGTGCGCCCCCTTCGCCCTCCCCCTGGATCCGCCACTGCTTGGAGTCTATTTATCGTTTTAATTGCAGTTTAAGCATTATTGAAACAAAAGATGAAATGAAAAGTTCAAAATGGGGTGGCAGAAACATCTCTAACGTTCCTACACTTGGGATTCGTGCAATTGAATGAAATATTTCCCTTAAATAATTTTTTTTTTCGTTTGACCTTTTTGGCTCAAACTACCTGATAACAGTTAATTGATAAAAGATGAATGCCTATTGTTTGAGTGTATATGCCATTTACATATTTTAAGTACATGATTTGTATATTTTATTTGTTTACTCGCATTTCAATTTTGTAATGTGTACTGGTTACTAGACAATCGTGGGAATAGATACCAAAAACTGATTAGCATCTACTGGTACTGTCCTCCTCTTACTGTACCGTAATTAATTTGTTTGGCTTGCTGAAGTGGCAATATTTTTGATGCCTCCTTAGATCACATTATTTACCAATCGCAAATTAATGAGTGTAGATGTGGCAGGAATAATGGTGTTTTTGAATGTATGAAATCGAAGTATTTTTTATGCAGCATGGAAAGTGCCAAAGGCATCTAGTTAAAATCATTTTGTCCCTGAATCTATCTTAGGTCTGTTCCTGCCTGAAAACTGCGAATAAGCAAAACTAATTAGTTAAATTTGACGGGAAGCGGGTCCCCCTCTCCTTGGAAAATCCCCCCGCGGAGAACTCCCCCCGGATAATCCTCCCATAGAAATTTCCCCCACACGCAAAACTGAGAAGTCACAGAGAAAGTACATAATACGAAATACCTCAAAATGTCGATCAAATGTCCTAAGGGGTAACAAATGACCAGATATTAAAAACAGTTAAAGGACAGGGGCTGGTTGGTCCAGTCACTTTCGAATCATAAAAAAGGACTAAAAATCCCAATTTCCGATTGAATGAGTACCCTCCGAAGTTTCTTCGACCACAAGGTGGAGGTTAGGGACGAGGAAGGGGTGGTTCCACCTATACAAATAAATTCTGCTAATTCTGGGGCTTAAATTTACTCGCTACTTTCATAATAATGGCTTAGACCAGAAATATTCCCAGATATCAAGTGGGATCAAATATCTATTTCTACCCCCCCCCCCTTCCTTAGATCTATTTATGTGTTTACCTGAAGGCTAAATGAAAGTTAGGATGTTTTGCATTAAAATGCACTAATTAGTTAAGACGGGAACCTGGGTCCCCCCTCCGCGGAAAACTCCCTCCTGAAAAAATCCCCCCTCTGAAATTTCCTTCCTGTTGAAAATTTCCCCGCGGAAAACTCCCCCCGAATAGTTCCTTCCATGGAATATTCCTCCTCATGCAAAATTGACAAGGCACAGAGAAAGTACATAATAGATACCTCAAAATGTCCATCAGATGTCCTAAGAGGTAACAAAGGACCAGATATCAAAAACAATTGTAGTACAAGGGCTGATTGGTCCTATCACTTTTGATTAATAAAAAAGGGACGAGCGCTCACAAGTTCAGATTGAATGAGCATCCTCCGAAGTTTCTACCACCACGAGGGGGAGGTTGGGGATGAGGAATAATTGAATTTAATATCAAGTTGCACTTTCACCCCCCTTCCTTAGATCTATTTCTGTGTTTACCTGAAGGCTCAATGAAAGTTAGGATGTTTTGCATTAAAACGCACCCTTTGAGGCATCTGCACCCTCCCTAACAACAGTGGAAAAGGGTGTGGACGGGGTTGGTTGCCCTCCAATCATTTTTAAATATTAAAAGGGCATTGCAGCTTTGATTTCCAATTGAATGAGCCCCCTACAAAGTTTATACGACCACCCTTCCCGTAAAAACTCTATTTCTTAACAATAAGCAACTTGCATAGCTTAGAGTCCTGGAGGCATGGCTATTTGACCTTTGGACTATTTGGAACAAAACGGTTAACTCAAAATTGTAATCTGATGTGCTTGGGGAAATACTGTTGTGGGTAGTAACTTTTTTGCACTCTAATCACTTTCGACTCTTAAAAAAGGTGCTAGAACTTTTAATTTACAATCGAATGAGCAGTCTCCCAAGTTTATACGACCACCTCAAGGGGGAGGGGGAACTACAAAGAAAAGCTAAACCTTCGTAAGCTGTTCGTGCGGTATTTTTCAGCTGTTTGTTGCTAATTTGCAGCCATGTTTCTTTTTTTAAGTTTCACACCCGCTACAACCCAAAACTCCATTAATGTCACTGCCTTTTCTACTAATATAATAATAAAACTAATTTATAATAATAAATATAATTATTATAATAATAAAATTTGAAAATTTTGAACTAATGAAAAAGGTACTTTTATAGTAATATTATTTGAAAAAA
>JAQQPU010009048.1:22078-33877 GCA_029168905.1 Artemia sp. Kazakhstan ARC1039
CATGAAGATAAAGTCGGAGGAGGATGAAATTTTGCAAGTTTCTTAGTTTGAGCTTGGGCTACAAAATGCGATTCCCGCCGTCTCTCTGCGACCTCTTGGACCTGAAATCGCTTAACATTGTGGTGGGTCGCCTCTTTATAGAGGCACAAGTGTGCCTCCTTGAAAACTGCCTTTTCCATTAAAAGTTGAATCCCAATTTTACTTTTTTTTTAATTATATAGTGTGTGTTTGTTCCTGCTTAACCTATTCCAACGATCAGATTCTGTTTTCACTGTCCTTGGTATTTTAACCATTATATGAATACCCCATAGAAGACCTATTATGATTTCATTCAAGCATTTATAAGATGCGTGATTCTTGGCATCATCGCAGGAAAATGGAAAATTTGTTTTAAAAAACACTGTGACTCTAAAGCTTTGAGTTCATTTTATTGGCTTAAAATTTTATACAAAAAAATCTATCAGGTTTTATGTTCTTTTTACTGTTTCAAAACTTGTCATGGCAACAACGAGTTAATGCAACAACAGGTAAAAAAAGGCGGGGCCGCTTGGATTATTTTTGACGTACGCTTAAGGAAGAACTGATGAGGCTTGTTAAAATATTTTACAACTAATGGCATTAAATCACATTTTTTTTAATACAGAAGTATGGGGCAACAGTAATCCCTTTTTCTTTGGTATTATGCTTCAAAATAAAGGGGAAAATAGACAACGCAGGCTTCCATCAAACGTAAACAGGAAATTATTGATGGAAGACTAATTGAAATAAGATTCTGTTTTCATAAAGTTAAGAGGACTTAATGTAAAGACCCTCCCGCATACCGACCGTATTGTCCAAATATCCGTGCAGACAGGAGCTCCTAGGGAAATGAGTATGGAACACTGAAATCTGAAGATGCGATTTTCGTATAATTCAATACCATTTTTGCATATTTTTTAAGATGTGCCCTCCACCCCATCGAAGTATCCTCCCGAAAATAAAATCGTGCGTACGCATGCAAGGGTTGACCCCTGATATCTCATTTCTATAGTAAGCAAATGTTTTGCAGTTTTTGTGAATTTTTGCCCATGGGTTTGGAAAAAGAGGGAATACAAGGTAGTCCATATGTTATAAAAGGCAACGCTGTAGCGTTGCCTATAGTAAAGGCCATACGGCTCCAATGTTTTATTATTATTTTTTTTTCCCAGAGGCACTTCATATGGAAGGGGTCGTCGTAGAAACTTCAAAGGGGTCTCATTCGATTGGAAACCGAGAGTTCTAGTGCCTTTTTTATTAGTCGAAAATGGTTGGAGGCCAACTAGCCCCCCCACGCCCATCATTCCCCCAAACACATCCAATCAAAATTTTGAGATAGCCATTTTGTTCAGCGTAGTTGATTTCCAGATAGAAAATATGTTTTTGAGGAGGACAATCCCCCACAACCCTCAAGGCAAGGGTTTTAAGTTATACCCTTGGGGACATATAAGGTTTTTATAGAAGGCGTTGTCGTAGAAACTTCAAAAAAGGCTCATTCGATTCGAAATACAAAGGGCTAGTGCGCTTTTTAATAGTGGAAAGTGATTTGATTGCAACTAACCCCCCTCTCACGCCCACCTTTTTCCCAAACACACCCAATCAAAATTTTGAGACAACCATTTTATTAAACATAGTTTTAAGGTCTGGAAATGAGGTCTTTGAGGATGACAACTCCCTCACAGCCCTCAGGGCAAGGGTTGTAATTTAAGGATTCTCCGAATCCTTCATATTATTTCTTATTGAAGGGATACTCGTGTAAACTTTATAGAGGGCTTATTTGATTGGAAATTGAAAGTTCTTGTTCCCTTTTTAAGAGTCAAAAGAGATTGGAGGGCAACTAGCTCCCCTCCCCCCCCCTCCTCCACGTCCTAAGTGCATCAGATAAAAATTTTGTTAAAAAATAGTTGAAAGATTAAGTAACAAAACTCTGGCGTCGACAAAACCCCCCAGGGCCCGGGGGCAGGAAGGGATTCTCGTATAAACTTCAGAGAGGGTTCATTTGATTGGAAATTGGAAGTTCTAGTCCAGCTCTTACGAGTCAAAATCGATCGAAGGGCAAATACCCTCCCCCTCACTCGCCCCTTTTCCCCGCCACTCCCTTTGAACTAATTCTGTTTATACCTGAAGGCCCAATGAGAGTTAGAATGTTTTGGTATTAACCCACACCTATTAGGCATCTGCTCGCCTCCCTAACAAGGAAAGAAACAGAGAGTGTAAGGCGCTGGCGGATCCAGGGGAGGGGCGAGGCCCCCCCTAACGTAGTCTAAAGTAATATAATTTACTTAATTAACGCAAGATTGCGTTAATTAAACTTGCTCCTAACGCAAGTTTATCGTATCAACCTATTTTGCGCCCCCTCTAAAAAATCCTGGATCCGCCCCTGGTGTAAGGGCACTATAAATTTTAATTTGTAATTCAATGAACCCTGTTCCAAAGTTTATGCGACCACCTCTTCCACATAAAGTGCCCCTGGAAAAATAAATCAGTATTAATTCATTGAACCCTTATGGCTCTTTACTTAGGTAACGCTATAGCATTGCTTCTGACTAAAAAGTTTAGTAGAAATTTCAGCTTCCATTTTTATGAATATCCGAAATTATCTGAGGGGAATATGTTTGGGGAGCATATTCCACGGCTGGGAAATTACTGCTGGGTGGAATTTAACGCGGGGGAATTATCAGCAGGAAAAGAAAATGTTCTTTGGGGGGGGGTGAATTTCTCAGGGTGGGTTTACCAAATGTGAATTATTCAGGGAGGGGACGACTAAACCCATTCGATAATATTCTAAATTTTACATCTGAAAGTAACGGTAATAAAGAATCAACGGAAATGTTAGAGATAGCATTTCAGGTTCCTTTAGACGATTTTATTCGTGTCTTTTGGAAAAAGACATTTTCAAAAGACAGATTAATTTCATTTGTTTTACTTTCTCTGTGGCTGCTCAATTATGCATGTGAGGAGGGAGACTTCCCTTCACCACTGTCTCCGCTAAGGTTTCAGTTTTTATCTCAAGCCTTAAAAATGAACGCAATGCCATAAAAGTATAACTCAAAATAACATATATAGAATAATATATGCACATAACACGGAACAATTAATCAAAAATGCATATTATGAGTTGAGGCTCACCCAAATGATGGGCCAGGGGGCTCACCATTCCACAATCTATGAAATCAATCCTGCAATAACTGAAAATATAAAGTATTTTTGAGTATTTTAACGTCTTCCACAACTCAAACGGTCCAACATTCTACAGCCCAATGAGTCTGTCTAATCTCCTAAATTGGGAACGGAGGAGATAAGTGAAGTTCCGCCCCGTGTTGGATGAATCTACAACCTCCCCCTCCCCCTCTCCTACTGTCAACACTAAAGTTTTCTTCCTTCTGCAAATTACGCCGCCCCCACCACCAAAGACTTTAATAAGGTAAAGTTTTGTATGGGAAGACCACATAGTAAATCTATTATAATTATCCAATTATAAGGTTAAAATACATACTCTGTGATAGATGCAAAATTGCTTTGGCACACAAAATCCTATTAAGGTCAATTCCAAACAGTCGTGATCCCTTTGTGTCAGCAAGTGAAATGGTCAAAACACCCTTATTGGAGCTATTTTTTCAATCCATTCATTGTTGCCAATCGCTGTCCATAAGTTATGCAAGTTGTCTATTGTTCATATATAAGGTTTTTATCAAAGAGGTAATCGTATAGACTTTGAAAAAAGCCTCATTCGATTTAAATTGAAAGTTCTAGGTCCATTTTTTTTAAGTCAAGAATAATCGGACAGTAAGCAACCCCCCCCATTCAAAAAAAAACTTTTTGCAATAAAAAAAACAAAAATTAATTAAAAAAAACTTTCCGAAAAATAAGTTTTTCAAAGAAAAGTAAAGGCCATTTTAAACTTAAGCTCAAGAGATATGAATACCTGTTAAAATTTAAACTCAAAACGACCAGAAATTACTATTAAAGAATAAATGAAACCCAAAACGAACAGAAATTAAATATACAATCATAGCAATAAACATACAACAAGTAATTATATAAATGAATAAATAAATTTTAAAGCGAGTAATGCTTAGATTGAATATGAAAATCAAGCTTAAAACGAAAAATAATAGTTTGCTATTAAAGTATAAATGAAACTTAAAACGAACAGAAATTAAATAAACAATCAATTCGAACAAACATACAATATATATTAATGTAAATGAATAAATAAATCTTAAAACGAGTGAAACTTAAATTGAATATGCAAATCAAGTTTGAATCGAATAAAAATAACTACGAACAAGAGTTTGGGTATCGCCTCACTGCAGAAGCCTAAAACCTACTGCGTCATTGGCGCTTTACTGAAAACGAATTATATTACAAATGTTTTCTTTTTTACTTAATATTGAAAATAAATATTAAAATTACAGTAAAATTTTGAACTGATGAGCTTTCAGCAATTAATATGATTATACATCAAATATTTAGTTTTATTTATTAGTTCTTTCCAAGATTGGTCAAGACAAATATAGTTTCACTACAAACAAAATTTGGATGCTGTCCCCTTCTTTAACTACAAAAACCTAAAGCCTTCTGCGTCATTGGCGCTTCACTGAAAACGAATTACTCTTATATTACAAATTTATTCTTTACCAGTTCTTACAGCATTGAAAATGAAAATAAAAATTACAGTGCAAACAAATCTTGAACTGATGGATCTTTCAACAATTAATATCATTATATATATAATATTCAATTTGATTTTGTTTATACTTTCCAAGGCTGTTCAAGACTCATATAGTTTTCAGTAAGGCACCAATGCCGCAGTAGGTTTTAGGCTTCTGCAGTGCCGCGACACCCAATCTCTTGTTTGTAGTTATTTTTTTTCGATTCAAACTTGATTTTCATGTTCAATTGAAGTTTCACTCGTTTTAAGATTTATTTATTCATTTACATTAATATATATTGTATGTTTGTTCGCATTGATTGTTTATTTAGTTTCTGTTCGTTTTAAATTTCCTTTATACTTTAATAGCAAACTATTTTTTTTTGTTTTAAGCTTGATTTTCATATTCAATCTAAGCATTAATTGCTTTAAAATCTATTTATTCATTTATATTATTACTTGTTGTACGTTTTTTGCTATGATTGTATGTTTTTTTTCTGTTCGTTTTGGGTTTCATTTATTCTTTAATAGTAATTTCTGGTCTTTTTGAGTTTTAATTTTAACAGGTATTCATATCTCTTGAGCTTAAGTTTAAAATGGCCTTTAATTTTCTTTGAAAAACTTATTTTTCGGAAAGTTTTTTTAATTAATGATCAAAAAATGACGAAGCTAGAGTATACAACATATTTCCATGCTACCCTTTGCAGACATAGGGACTTTCACACTGGATTGAAGGCACCGAGTTAGAGCTCATTTTCAACAGTACACCAGCAACAGTTTGGCAGCGGGTTGTGGGAGAATATAATTTGACATTTACGGAAGAACTTATTTTATGGGACAGGGCCTCTAAATTAGAGAAAAAATGCAAAATAAAGGTGAACTCTGTGAAAAAGGTCGGAAAACAAGGGTTTTAAACCATTCAGGCTCTGCGATTTTTGAATTGACATGGAAACGAAGCCCCCTTCTCTCCTGCTTATGCTCCTAATCTTGGATGCCTACTTCCCCAACTTGATGCCTCAACTTGAATTACATATTTTATAACTCACTGAGAACAGGGACTAGCACAGGAGGGAGGAAGGGCTCAGGGTCTCTCCCCCTGAAATTTTAAATCTTCTTGAAAATCTGGGCTTTAGTTACTAGGCCTATGGGCTTATAAACAAGAACATATCCAAACAGGGGCTTCAATTTGGGGGTGGGGATGGGGAGTTGCACCTCTAATTTCTTGCTTTCCTACATATCGAAAAGTACGTACTTTTTGGTATCTTCGTAAAAAAATCGAAAAAAACAAGCTCTCCTCCCCCCTACAAGGTTTTGAAAATACCTTTTTTGTAGCCTCTTAAAAAAAATGTCTTCTTTCACTAAATTTCCTTGAATTGGCACTCCTATATCCAAATATCCTGTACTCCTTTCATCCCAGTTCTCTGTTGGGAATGTTTTGTAAAATTCATAAAACATAATTGCGAGGAAAAAAGTAAGTGAATTGACAAATTCAACCAAGTTTTGCCATTCAGAATTAGATAATGGTTTGACATGCCAACATTGTTTTCAAATCTCTGGGGCTGTGAAGGCACTGCATTTTTGAGGCTGACCTGTCATTTGAGGTTCTTGGCAGTGTTCACCGTTGTCTTGTATTTTCACAAAAGGGTAGCTCGTCGGGGCTGCTCCGCTCCAAGTGTTTATAATTTCGTAATTTTCCCCGTATTTTTGTATATGTGTTACGGTATACTATTTTTCAGGTTTTTCATCCATTTCCTAAACACACTTTTGCATTCTTGCCTTTACATGATGCATGGCTTTACATATATTATATCTCATTTTAATATAATTTAAACAAAAGTACGATTTTACGATTCCAATTTCGAATATTTTTCATATAATTTGCCTAGTTTTTTTTTCAAATTTCAGGAAAATAAAATGTGTGTACGTGCTTGGCCTATCTACCTCTGTTAAACAGGAACCATCCATTTCCGGGAATAATCGTAATAATTGACGCAAATCATCTAAAAACTTGTCAAAAGCCTGCACGGTCATCTATTTTCTTAATCCGCAAAGTAATGAATCAAAACACACATTTGATATACCAGTTTAAAAAATTTTTTTAGTAGCAATAACGAACGAAATAATAAATTTTCTTAGTTTTTTTTTTACATTCTTTTCAAAAGGAAGCGAATATGCTTGTTCTAAAAAATTTTACTACAAGTTTCTTTTTCAAGAAGGATGCATTTAGCACTCTTCATCTCCTGCCCTAGATATGAACAACCGTATGAAACCACTCCTTTTTTGGTTATTTGTTACGTAGATAAAAAAGCCGAGGGGTAACAACTGGGCATTTTGAGGGACACCTGGAGGCATGAGGCACGCCGGAGGCATGCCTCCGGAGGCACGCCGGAGGCATATTCCAAAGGGCGCAATATGTAAATATATACAGCTTGCCTGTTATTCGGTATCTGTCGAATATTTCAGCATCTTCAAAAGCGATCTTTTAAAACTTGGAAAAAATCATTTACGGGTTTATTTGGCAAGGAAAAGAACCCCCAAGACTGAAAACCACTTATATGTACCTAAAGAACAAGAACAGAGGACTGCAAGTTGTTGATATCCATGCAAAAACTAGGTAACCCTACGATGGCACTGATGGTGTCACTTTTCCTATTACACATGCAGCGTTGCCACAAGCTCAAAAACAAAATTCAGATTTTTCTTCAAAAAAAAAATCCCGAAATCACAAAAAAATCCCTGAACACGGTTTTTAAGTTATACAACATAGGGCTGCGCGGCGATGACGTAAAAAGCAAGGTGCGAAATTCAAAGTACCGTGAAACGTGGTTTCTAGTTGTAACTAACGACTGATTGTCAATATTCCTAGTATTATTTCGACGTGAAAACGTTCTGGTGGATTAGTAGGATCTACGACAAATATTTTAGGCCAAAACAATTCGCCAAAGTTCCGAAAAAACGTGTCTACGCATCCACGTTCATCGTTATTTGAATTTCCCGCCCAAGAATTGACGTCACGCTTCGCAGCCCTACTCAATATAGCTTGGCCAGCGGTAAAAGTTGCCTTTTATCAGGTCTCCACATGTCCCTTTCCCTTTTATCATACCTGCTTTTCTGTTTAGTGGCTAAAAAGATAAGAATTCCAAATAGGGGTAGGTCCTTTTATTAGACAGTGAAACGAAAATATAAAACAAAAACTGTAAATATTTCGATGACACAGTCGGTCATCATCATCAGTAGAGTTACTACTATGCAGGCTGTGCCAAGACGCACTCTTGGATCTCGGATTCTTAATTGTATAAAAAAAAGGAATCTGCTGCTTTGACACGAAAGAATCCGGAAGAAGCACAGATCCCTTTTTCCCGAATGTACTTAGAATCCAACTTTCTTGGTATTAAACCCAGGCCTTTGGGTATTTGAAGAGAAAACTGTAAAGCAGCAGTCAGAAAAACTGTTACTACCAAGTTATTAGTAAAAAGCGCTTAGTAAAGCAACCAACTAAAAAAATAACTATTTTCTCAGATATTTATTGGTACGTTTCAGTAATCACCTCGATAATCACAGCTCAAATGACAACCCTAAGAAACTGCTGGACAAATGAGCTTCAGTAAATCAAACTAAGCTCGGTTAGCACAAGTATAAACACTAAGTCTTCTACTACTAAGTCTTCTTCTGAGCATAACAAATTTTCCGATGGTATTCATCGCTTCCGCTGCCCTAGATCTCGGAATGCATTCGAGACTCATAAAATTATATCAATAAATCAAGCTAATGGGGGACGAGGGGCAAACGCACTTGAGCTGGAAGGACCAGCCCCGCCGTGCGTGGCCTCCTCATCCGTAGGAGACATGGTTCAAGATTCTGTTCAGTTCTGTGCCCTCATGCACGTCGGAATGAAGGTTATTTTTGTTTTTTTTTGTTGAAAGGTTGGTTGTATTTTGTTTTGTTTTTTTGTTGATTAAGGTTGGTCGTAAAAAGGGCTGAAAAAAAAGAAAAATAAGAAGGAAAAAAGTGCCACCGCAAGAATGGGTTTCTTGTGGACAGAGGACGCCCAGTCTACGGGAGAGCAAATAGTTTTTTTTTGTGTTAAAAAATTTTTAAGTTGTAAGAGTAAGCCTTTTGGAAGACCACCTTTAAAATTCGTATTAGTGAAAATTGAAGGATATGAATTTTAAGAAATTGAAGTAAAAATGCCACCGGAAAAGCGTCTCCCAGAGGGGGAAGGACACCCTGGAACGGGGGGAGCAATAGATATTTGGCAAGAAAAAAGTTAAATGGTAGTGTGCCTTCATGTCCACTAAAACATTGACTGGTATATAATAAAAAAATTTTTTTTTGAAGTTTAGGTGATATGATAATGTATAAAGTTGTAAGATTTATATGTTTTTGTATTAAAATATCACCGAGTGGAGAGGAGGAGCGGAGAAAAAAAAATAACAACTACCTCTGAAAAATGTTAAACAAAATTCCTTCTGTTGACACACAGAACATGGCGATGGTGGTGGTTATGGTCTTGAGGTCAGTTTTGGGTTTAGGTGCCATTTTTAACATGATGATTGCGATGCTGACGAGACATCGAAAAAGTGGAACCCTTTCTTCTGGATAAATGAATTCAGCTTTGTGAAGACGTCTGAGTAAAAGCCAAAGACAATGTTGGTGCCGATTTCCCTAGAAACGGGTTCTGCTGAATGCATGATATACAGGCTGGAGTCACAGTAACCCTGGTCTACCAATGCGGCAGTTAATGTAAGATCAGCATTCAGCCGGAACCACTGGCACAGAATTCCTATGTCGTCAGGGAACGGCATCGCCATATTCTGCGTGTCAACAGAGTGGCATCTTCGCCCAGATAAGTAGCCAAACTGTATGACCTGCCCAACTAATACTCTCTTTCCCCTGCCAACCGGTCTGTAAACGCACCATTCACCGATACGCAATTCCGATTTCACACCGACCTCTGCATTGGTTTGTGGCGACTCACGTAGTCCTACTGGTCGGCCCTGGACCATGACCCGTTTTAATCGGTCACTACTCAGCTTCTCAGAGCTTTCCCTCAGAAGCCACAACAGCGTGGATTTTTTCATTGGTGTTATGGAGCCGTCAGAAGTCTTGACAAGACAAAACCTAGAATTCTTCATGTTCGTCACAGGCTCACTAACCCAATTTTTCTCAACTTGATGTTTCACACAGTGAGCAATCACTGGCAAATCTTCAAAGATGTCGTCACTTTCCGAGCCCGATTCAGTGTCAGTCGCGGAAGCCTTTTCCTGCCTATCGGACAGAGTATTTTCCCCTGAATCATCGTCTGAGTCACTGTCGTGAAGTACAGTAAGACAAACATTCGGTACTTGGTGACCGAAAGCAGAAAGTACGTCGTCGGATATCAAGGCTTTCATTATTCGCTGGCTTTCAATACGAGCTCGCCCTAGCTCGAGCTTGATTTCATCGTCCCCGGGCAAAGAAAAATCGGAACTGACAGACACAATACCAATGGATGTAACTCGCTTGGCCTTGGGCATGGACAACTGTTCATTAGAATATTGAGCTTCAAAATCCGTTTTACTTTCATATCGACGAATTCGATGTAGAAGTTGGAGGAACGAAAACTTTATTACAGTACTGTAAGTGCTGGTTTGAGACCGCATCTTCCTAAAAAAATCTTCACACGGTTGGCTATTCATGTCGGAGAGTTTGAAAAGACGTTCGAGCCCAAGCCGTTTGAATTGACGAATGAGAAGCACTAGGGAATGCATATTTATCTCTAGGCAATGGTAAAGGCTCGGGTAAAGGTTTGTGGTAATAAAATTCTCGTTCAAAGCATAATTTCCACTTTTTAGGACCCAGGATCTCCAATGTCAAACGCAGTAGACAACACGACCAAGTAAAGATAACCTCTCAAGAGGAGAAAGTTTGCCGTCATAAAAAACGCGCCGTACGCTTTCCATTAGCCAAAGATAAAACTGTGCTCCTTCGCTTTCAGGTGTGCCGGAGGCACGAAGGAAGGGACACCTGCGACGGTCAGTTATTAGTCCCTCGTTTCTGGAGCACCAGAATCACCCTGTATTTAGATACCCTTCCTCTAGGCCTAGCCTATATTTACACAGCATGGTATAGCCTATTATTTAAGCAGGTTGGACCCCCCACCCCCACACAAAAAAATATCACTTGTCCTAACTCTATACCTATGCTTGGCTTACCTAAAATTTGGTTCCTCTTGATCTGGGCCCTCCATATCAGCAAAATTACATCAGAATAATTTCAAACAACGGCGATAATCAGTGTTGCCAGCTTCTGGTGCGAATTCCCTGTTAAGTCTAAAAAAATCCCTAATTTTTGAACAAGCAACGAGGCCGGGTGTCTCGGAGACATGGAGGCAGACCGGAGGCACGGAGGCATGGAGGCATGCCGGAGGCATGGAGGCACAGCCGGAGGCCCGAAGGAAGGGACACCTGCGACGGTCAGTTATTAGCCCCTCGAAAAAGCTGGCCATGCGAGGACTTTCAATCTGCGTGATTGAAGGGTTCCAAGCGTGGATGGTGTGTTCTGCTACCCCACACTTATTCCCAATTTTGTATGGAATATTTATTTTTTTCGACTCTTGGTTATTCAAGGATGATTAAGTGAATAGTCGTATACGATTAAATCATCCAGATTGAAAGTGTCTATTCTAATTGAAAACGCATTAAAATTTCAAGAGTTCCAACCTCCATCACAGTTTGTATTGAGCCTAATATCGGAATACAGGTGCCCAAAATCAAAACACAATAAGTACCTATTTTCACTAACGACGTGTTATTTAGTTGATTAGAGTTCTTAGAATTTTTGTTGGCAGAGTTTTTTTCAGTTTGAACTGAATACTATCAGTTTCTCAGTTCAAAATAGGTTTAAAAGTTTAAAATAGCTCATGAAACAAGTAAAGTCTTTACGATCAAAAATTGTCATGGATAACATGATAAAATCCGAAATAAACATAAGTTGCATCAAACATCGAACCCACACTTAGATGCACAGAAAGCGTCAAAATTGTGTATGGCTACCATTTACCGGCTCATTTAGCTGAAACTCTAATATTTAAGGATTTGAAGGGGACAGGGGACAACACCCCAGTTTTTATCGTAAATTAAATAAAAAAA
>JAQQPU010009049.1:0-33874 GCA_029168905.1 Artemia sp. Kazakhstan ARC1039
TACACTGTCTATTAAAAAGGATTTTATCCCTATTTTGGACTTTTATTTTATCGTCATGGAAAGGCAGTGTGGTCTCCGGAATTATCCACACCCGAGAAGCGAAGTTAGGTTAATCCTAATGAAATATAACAAAACATGATGATAAAATAATATTTTAGAAACAAAATTATAGAAACATAGCCCCCCCCCCCCCGGGGGAGAATATAGGCCAAATTATTCCAGGTCCATGCATTCTGTCTAAGTCCAATGCATAGTATCATCCATCACTTGTTTTTGTAGCTATGAAACTGGTTTTCTGAGATGTAACATAAGCGTAATTCTTGAATATGTTTTCAATAACCGTCAAGTGCCACTTCATGTTTTCCATGTAGGGTTGAATCAAGGAGGGCTGGGCCCCCTTTAGATTTTTCTGGTGCCCTCATTGTGTTTTATTTTCTTTTTTCTACTCTTTTTGAATTAACATGTCAACTTGGTCAGTTATTGGTGCCCTTGCCAAACTGCCCCCCCATGATTATGTAATAGATTCGCCTTTGTTTCCTTGGACAAATCCATAGAAGCAGTAGCCCTGCCCTTAGGCATTTCTGATCAACGTTACTCGTAATCTTTAACTATAGTGACAGCTGATAAGTAGGATGCAACAGAAACTATCAACCAAAAAATATATGCACTTTTTTCCCTATTAAAAACTGGGCCTACGGTAACACAAAACTTTATATTTTCCTTAATTTATATTTTTCAAATAATACTTGAAATTGTTTGGAAAAAACTTTGGTACTTTGTTTTAAAAAAAGCGGGAATATTTTCGTTTTTTCACCCGGATGCTTGAAGAAGAATCAAAACAAGACCTGTCGCTAAAATTACTCATACATAACGAAGCGTTTTGATTTTTTCCAAAAAATAAATCAAAATACATTTTAATTTTTAAAGCATAAAGAGTATAGTTTTATCGTATTCATTATTAGCCCTTTTTGGTGAATTTACGCCCCTCTAAATTCCCTTTTCTTTTCTTCTTTCTATTATCTAAGCGAGTGGTTTCTTTTGTTTCTTTTGCCTGATTTATTTCGTATTTATTTACTTTCTATTCTCTTTGCTAGTTTCAAATATCACTTAGAGTTTCTGCTTTGACCAGAAATCCTTGATTTATTAGGAGATATGTCATTAGAAATGTTATTCTAACTATTATATATTTTTACTCATTTTGCACGGACAATCTTCTCCAGATTAATGAAGGAGACGTAACTTTTCATTTTTTTTCTTTCGCTTGTTTTCTGTTTTTTCCATTTTTCTTATTTCCACCTAAGAATTTCGCTTTTCATTACTTTTTGCTTGTCTTGCCAATTTTCCTTTAAAGTTGGTTTTTCGCTCGTTTCCACTTTTTTTTCTTCCAGTTTCCGCATTGCCTGTACTTATATAGGCCTATGATGTTGCCCCGTCTGAGATTGGCTTGTGGAATAGAAGAGAATGGCATTTATTTGCGCTTAAAGCCCATAGACCATGGCAAAATATATAAAACAAATAAAAATTGCACAGGTCCTACCACAATCCTAATATAAAAACAGTAAAGTGTATATGAACAGTAGCGAAAAGTTTGTTCAAAAATGACACACATTATAGCGCGCTGACTGGGAAGTTCCCAGTACGTCACAGCAATAATTTCAGTTTCGTCTTGGCATTCAGTCACATCGCATTATATGTAATGCGGTAAACATTTGTCATTGCGCATACGTGAAAAGGCAGAGTCATAAAGAGAGGTCTAGACCCGTGATTCCCACCGTGGGGCGCAGGTCCCGCCTTTGGGACACGGCAATATTTTGGGGTGTCATAGGCAGGACGTGCAGCTTTCGACTGACTACACTTCAGAGCCTTAATTTTGAAAAAAAAATCATGTAAATGACGTCACATTCATATGTATTTAAAGAGTAAAAAAGATACATGATATTGGCACAATGACGTCAAACATTATAAAATGCATTGTATTCAGACAGTATTATTAATTAGCATAAAATCTACCTAGAGGACGACCCGAAAAACGATACAAAGTTAAAACCTTTTAAGCTTCCTTCAAGTGAATATATATAAAATTTTGAATTGCAAAATATAAATATCACGAGGGGAGCATCAGAATTTTATAAATGCCAAGGTGGGGCATACCCAAAATCAGTTGGGAACAACTGGTCTAGACTGATATGTGGAAAAAAATTTAATGGAGAGTAGAGCCCTTTTCACTACTGTTCGTATATACTTACACTGTGCATCAAGTGATGTACACTTTCATTCTCCATAATAGGACACACCTCCATAAATGGGACAAAAATGGATCAGCTTTTGACCTTTCCCTTCCAAACAACTTTCTTCTTTTGATATTAAGCTTTTTTGTATTTTCTTGTGTTTGTGTTTATTCAGTTCCATCAATAAAGAAGTCCTCTAAATAAAAAATAAATTTGTGGCCTTAAATGTACTTTTTACATTTTTGACCCCCTCCTCTCCAAAGAAAGAAATCCTACAATCACTCCTCCCCTAAGGAAAGGACCTGTGTGCTTGCATATTCAGGAACAATGAGAGGGAATAAAAACCTAACAACTTAACAATCCCTTTAATGGAAGGTGTCATCCCTCTAACAAGACTAACAAACATGGGAGAATGTGATCTAAGCCTATGCAACTATAATAAAACAATAATAATTAAAAAGTAGTCAAGATTCAACTGGACCCCTTTGTCATGATACAAAAAATAGAGACTAACCGGAACTGTAACTTTGTAAATGCTCATTTTTGAAGAGAAAATACCCCCCTCTTCTTTAATCGAATTTTGTATCCATTTGCATGTGTAAAATAGTCAAGATAGATTTTTACTCCAGAAATGTAACTTTTACCAAAAAAGCGAACACAGTCTCAATATTTCACTTTTACTAATAAAAAAACGCTTAACGTCACGATCAAATCCGCAACCCGATGTTGGAAGTCCGGTGCTCTACCTACTCAGCTAGCCGGGCTTGATGGCTGTTTTTACATCTTTGTTGTGTTAATATACCAAATAGATATGTTTCCTATAAACGAGTTTTCTTTAGAGTTACGGACGCTTACTAATTATACAGGTAAAGCTTCCTTGATAGACAAATAGCTCTACCTTTTTAAAACCTGATTTATTTTAGCACTTCCTATGTCAAATATTACCCGAAATGCAAGATTCCAGCTGGTTGGTTCTACTGTGTAAAATTTTAAGCTAGTAAAAAGAATGGATATTTTTTAAGTCTCAAGTTTTATTTTACAAGTAGTTTCGCTCTGCAATGAGCAGTAGGTAGATATTGAAAGGTCTTTTCCTTACTCTTAGTGTGTTTTATGTCTGCACCTGTCTTTGCCTGAGGTATTAATATGATTTCTATCATAACAGATGTTTTGTCGCAGTCCTTTGATTTATTTCAAAGTGTGGATTGCTATGATAAAACTATTTGCTCCTTAATGGAACTTTTCCTGCAGAAGATAAGTTACGAACTGCATGCCCTACTGACAGTTCATTGCCATCCAGCAAAACAAAGATGTTCAAAAAAACTTATCTCAGCTCCATATTTGGGAGGTTTTGCGTCCCCCTCCTAAATTTTTGTTCTATATTAAGGTCTTCTTAGGGACAAGGACTTCAGATGTAAGTTCCAAATCAGTCAAATGCACAAGTGGCTCCATCCTAAAATTCTGGAAATATATAATTAACATATGTAATACTATTACATAATATATTAGCACATATACATTATATGCTTATGCATAACATATTAACATTATATTTTATTAACATATTATTCTATTTTCAAACGAACGCAAGTGGGTTTCTCTTGTGAGTTTATCATTATTTGTAGCAATGGCGTTAATTCACTTTAGTATCGGTGTCAATTCCTTATGATGGGAGGGGGGGGGGGGAATGTATTTTCAAAATCTAGGGAATCAAATTTTTCATTTTTCCAATTTTTTTTTCAATAAAAAAAAAAACAGAAAACGCGCATTCTCAATGAAAATATCCTCCCAAAAACGCTTTTCTTTTAATCTGGGCGGAGGGAGGGGATCTAGGGAAAAAGACACTCCCAATTGGTACCACTTATATTTAGGCATGATTGGTTCATAAAATCATTTTAAAATCTGTAAATACTTGTACTGATAAGGTGAATTGAAAGGAAGGGGGATAAATTGAATGGAAAGGATGTTTTTTTTAGTGTTAAAATGTGATATGTTAGGACGCGTTCTTCGGATGAAGGATGACAGACTACCGAAGATCGTCCTTTGCGGACAACCATCAAGGGCTAAACGAAAAGCAGGTTGTCCCCGAATAGTGTAAATAAAGGTCTTAAAGGAAATAAGGATTTATCGTAAATAAAGATTTAAGAGACATTGCAGCTTCTTGGGAGGGTATAAAGAGGGACGTTAGGATGGATTGGGATGGAGGAGGAGCGTTTGTGACTGTATTGGCCTTAGGTGGCATGGTGATGCCGTGAGTTGTTAGTAGCAGAAGTAGTAGTGTTAAAGTGGAGCAAGATCAGAAAAAATTACAACATTCTCTTAACATTAGCCCAGAACAAAAGTCGCAGAGGATAAAAATGCTTTAAATGCCGGCCAGAAGATTATAGAAAATTAACGATAGAATAAGTTCAAGGATTTTAACATGGGTTTAATAGCAATAAAAGAATATAAGCGCCGCTCAGAGGGTTTATGATGACTAGCAGGATTAGATACATTCCAAACCAGCTTTAATTTAATTTACTATAATTTAGATTCCAATTAAAGATCTAAGTGGACTTTCCTCAAAGTAAACAGATTAAACAATTTTAAACAATTTTTACTTGAATTTCCTCAAAGTAAACAGATTAAACAATTTTAAACAATTTTGACTTGCTATGAAATAGTTAGGATTATATTAGCATTCAAAATACAGACTAATAAAAAATAAATATGTACACGAATGAAAATATTTTGTCCTTTGTGTAAAAGTATTTCGGTACTTATGCATTATGCAGTACCCACCGCTATATACTGTATAAGGAAAGCAGACAAACGGGTATTTGCTAGATAAGTGGCTCGCAAAGCGTCATTTGTTATTACGTTTACAATATTTAACCTGTTGTGTTTTGCGGTTTAGGGGGGAAGGGAGGTACCTAGGTTAGGTTACGTATTTAATATAGCCTATGCTTTACCCCCCCCCCCTAATTTGTTCAATTTTTGTCTGAAAGCCTATGCCTAATTACGAACACTGGAAAAGCGATAAACTCCCCGTTGCATTCTCTTATTATTTGACTGTCTTTTGGTAGCTTCCGAGACGAGCCATCTTCACCGGTTTGTTGTTGTTGTTGTTTGGGGTTTGACGCGTTCGACCAATAGGTCATGTGCGTTCGTATCCCTCAATTGTTCTATGCCTTCTGTAATCTCTAGCTTGCTTGGGTGTCACTTGGTCAATATTCACTGAACCTGATCATGTATCACTTATCTTGCTATTGGTAGAGAGTAAAGGTTCCTTCACATTGAACTTTGGCTTTCCGTTCCCCCCTTCACACTGAACTCCGTAAGCCTTCCGTAAGGCTCATAATCCTCCGTAAGACCTTACATTAACGTATCCGTAAGTCAAAACGCAATGCTAGAGCTCTGACGGAAGAAGTTCAAAATATTTCAACTTCTTACGTTTACGTTTAAGCAAAATGGAACTTGGTGAAAAAATATTTGAGTGTGTAGAAGCTAGAAAAAGCTATATAGCTCAAAGGACTCTGTTTTCAAGGACAAGCAATTTAAACTAAATTCTTTGGAAAGTCTAAGCCAAGTTTTTCACCAGCAGGAAAGAAAGTAGTAAGTATAGACTGTCTTTATTTTTAGGCCTTGGCTAGGATAGGCTGTACTTTGATAAATATTGCTAGTTTTTTTTTTTTAATTCTATTTGGGTTTAAGGTTAACATAAAACCTGCTCTGGTACAGTTAATCATTTAAAATGATATCTAGGAGATTAGTTTTGTAACTTAACTCAGGATTTAAAATGTTCTTTATGAGGTTGAAGCAAGAATAAATTTAGATTAGGATCTAACCTACTTTGGTACATTTAAATAGATAGTTTGATCTAGTTTCACAACATCCTCTCAAATGAAAAAGATTTAGGATCATTAAGAAAAAATAAAGACTTTAAATTAATTTCTTTGGCAATGTAGCAGTTTTATATAGGCTATCTTAGGGATATATCCAGGACTGTTAGGGAAGATAAGGTGCACTGTCAGAAACACATGTGATACAGGAAAAGAGCATAAAATAAGGAATCTAACGTTATTTATTTAAGTTTATTAAGCCATTTTCTCCTACAAAGCTGCTGATCTGTAATGCTACCCTGCATTGTACTGCCATTCCCCATGATTGGGTTCAATATGGGCTATTTAAGGCTATTTGTTTTTTCTCAAAATAATAAAATTGTACAATATTACCTAAGTTTTGATTGGAAATAAGTACAAAAATATTACAAGCATAAATGATCTGCAAAGTTTTGTTTATAGCATAGGCAATAGGCTATATATTTTAAATTATGTTTTTTTTACAACAACACCTTATTTACATTTCCAACATGTGAAAATTATATTTATGGAATTCACAACTGACAGCATATTTACAGTAGGCTACAGTAATTTTTCTGTGGTATTGAAATATATTTGGATGGATTTGTTGACACAGAAAGATATATCAACTACCAAACATTAGTGAGAATTTAAATAAAGGATAAAACCATTTAGTACAAAGATTTGAATGACACAGTTAGAATTAATTTTTGGTCATTAGATCTATGTAATGTGTGATCTTGAAGAACTTTTTCTGAAAGGAAGGAAAATGTCATAGAAAAATATGAACTTATGAAAAAAAGGAAAAAAGAGAATAGAAAAGACAATGTCATCATTTCCTCAGACACCTATGTGTGGATATTGTCTTGAAGTAAAAGTTGATTTTGACTAACTTTAGTTGGACCCAAAGCAACCTTAAAATTTGATACAAACACAACTAATTGTATTGTATTTTAAAGCTTCCAATCAGGACACTGAATATGCATGGTTTTTTGACCAGCAGGTTTTATGTGACACTCGACTTTGATAAACAAATGGAAAAACAATACAGTCTATTGGATATTTATGCATTGAAGTATTGTAGTAGCAAAGAAATGATATTAATTCAGTTAGTACCCTAACAAATGTTTTATAATTGGGTGTAGGCAAAGTACTTGTTTCAATAATTTTGATTTAAGGCACAGTAGATTTTACTTCTTTTCTAAGTGATCCTTGACTTTCTGTGGTCCAAAAAATTCTTTTTTTGTTGCTCCATAGAATTAATCAGCTATGGAGTTCTTGCTATTGAGGATAAAAATTAACTAAATCTCCACAATATATTTTACGAATAAGCTGCAATAAAAATTGGGCTATAAAATGAGTATATTTAAAGTTTAAAAAATGATAAATTTAGTAATTATTGTGGTTTTTTCCAGTTAATGAGCTAATGAAAAGATGGAGGAGCTTGAAAACCTGAGAGACCACTATGTCCAGCTAAAGAAAAAAGGGAGATCTACAAGTGGATCTGGTGCTAGTGTAAGCTTAAAGCCAGAAGACCAAAAGCTTGTACAAGGAATGAACTTACTTTCTTAACATATAATTGAAAGGAACCGTAAGACAACAGGGACCACTATTCAAGATGAGAATATATAAGTGGAAATTTATTCAGAGTGTGCAGGGGGTGTCTCTAGTGAAAATCCCTGGAACTATACAACAAGTATTTTCGCCAAATCTCCTGATTAATATGTTTCACATGCTGCAGTTAGCAGCCAACAACATAACTATGTTGAGGTGAATGATGGTGATTTTATTACCCCTAATGAAGAAATTCTCATTAACAATCAAACAGATATCCCAAGTTCCCAAGCTTCTAGTAGGCAACAAATATATGCATCAACAAGCCAAAATCAAACTCATAATAGAACAAAGAGAGACTCTAGAGATCAAACAGACCGGAAGGAACAGCAAGCGATTGACAAAAAAAAGACAGTGATGACCAGCATGATTTGGAGCGGTACTTTCTACAATCACTGTTATCTCATCTGAATAAAGTACCAGATAACTCAAAGTTAGAGTGGCACGATTAGAGATGGAGATCACGAAGGCAATTAAAAAATTAATTTAATCATTCAGTGTATTTTTAGTTTTATAGACGAACTTAATAAAGCTTTTTTTCTCTCTTTAAGGTAAGCATTAAATTATATGAAAAAAATGGCTAGTAGGTCTAAAAAACAAATATTCCAGCAATATAAATAATTAAAAATAACAACATCAGTACCAGAGTAAAAACATGATATGAAAAAATAGTTTTGACATTTCTATGGCTTTGTTTTGAAATGTAGTAAATGGATTTAGATTTTCTTTGAAAATAATCTAATAGCTATAATTAGGTGTCTTAATTCTATGAGATATGGTGAAAAACAAGGTAAAGAGACGCTTTTTAACATAAAGTTATTAAAAATGTGTAAAAAGACATGTCTGCCATGAAACTGGAACTAAAGAAAAAAATAAAGAGATCTAGAGAAATAAAGAAATTTGGAAACTGCCATGCAGTATCCTTTCCCTTTGCCAGTGTTTACTTCCAGAAGTTTAACGTTGGACAGGGATACCCACAGGGATGACTAAAGAGCAAACTGCAGCCAATAGTAACGAAAAGTTAAAAACGCGTTTAGAAAAAAAATACCTAGTGAAAAAAAAATCCCATCTGACACTTATTCAGGAATGGTAACTATTATTTTGGTTCTTCTTAAAAGTAAAAGTTAATTTCGAAAAGAAATCTATGGTGATTAAAAAAAAAAAGTCTGAAGCCCCTCTAAAATGGCATCAGATCAAAATGAAAAATGGACCGTTGGTATCAGTATGGTCAAAAACCTAGAATAGGGAAATTACAGCCCCCTTCCTTGCACAACAAGGAAAACCACTTTTTTGCATGGGTAGCACTGAAAATTGACGTTGCAGTGTGAAGAGAAGATTTTCGGTGTACGTTTTCAATGTGAAGGGACCTTAATTCACCTGCAGCAACTGCCTGCATTGAGGAACAGGGATCAAAATAATACAACTGTGCTTTGTCATACAGCAATTAAAATACATATACAACACAACTGTAATAAATAATACATTTTTACATTATAGCATATTACATACCTCCATATATAGAAAATTAACCAGATAAAATATGAAAGGATAGATAAGGATAATAAAACAAATAAAATAGAGAAAGGATAACACTCAAATAAAATAATGTGGGAGGGGCATCATGGCCATAAAGATTAAAATAATTTGTAGCCATCTACCGTTTATCTTGCTTATTTTAAGGGTTAATCCCCATCAGCACCTGCCATCAATTATAAACAGGAACCATAATTATGCAAATACCGTATCGAACAGCAAATACAATTTTTATACAAGTCAATTATAACAAATAATACCTTTAACGTGTCACCTAGATCAAATTATAAACAAATAAGGCAACTCTGAAAAATGAAATATGCAAAAAAAGATAAAAAAATTAAATAAGAAAAAAAAAATGAATTTAGGGAATGAACCAAACCAGTAGTCTTAACCAAATTACTTAATAAGTTTGTGCTTAGTCAACCATGCCAAACCCAACAGAAAACAATGGAGACATAACAGTAGTGATGTATCAATCTAAGGGAGAGGGTAGGTAGGAAACTACTGTATCAATCTAAGGAAGAGGGCAGGTAGGAAACAACGGTGTCAATCTAAGTGTACCGTGAGTAACAGGTGATATATTTAAAATACAAAAATTCTTTCCTTCTAAAGATAATTCCGACATAAATTAAACTTCCTCTAAATAAGTTTAAATCTCGTTTCAAAAATAAAAATTCTTAATCAGCAAAAAGAGAAACTGCGTTTTAACCTCAGCCAAACAACGACGCTATTCGGCTTTGAATTTCGCTAAGATATTTGGTAATAAAAAATATGCTAGATACAAAGTTTCTCAGGAAGCTTAACTTATAAGAGCAGTATCAATGTTTAAATCATCGACAATGTTTAAGACAAATTATTGGATGAGCAGTGAGCACAATGAAGTGAGTTGGTAAACATAATAACAAGGTAGCGGCCCCCTCCACAGGACTTGGGCCAATCGTGAAATAGCTCTCACGGCACATGATCAGGACGTAGGATATTTGGCAATGAAAAGTGTTTTTCGTGTCATTATCATTGTCATTATTATTATTGGCATTCGAGAATTATTATGCAGTCATTGTAGAGACTTGGTCATTATTATCCCTGCCTCTATTTGTCGTCAATTGAAGTGAGCACTGTTGTACACCTAAAACGTAAGTCACAATAAATCTATTGCCTTTCTATTTGTGTTGTTTTATTTATATGCCTGTATCTAATCGCACAGCAGGTAACTAGTTCGTATGCCTCCATCGGTAACGTTCCTAGGAATCTGATTTCTAACTGAACATTAGAGGTAATTGACAAGAGATAACTCGAGGAAGCGAGGTTATGCTCCTGGATTGATAGTTGGAGAATTTATAACCTACTATAGCTACACATTTTATTTTCTCGCTTTCAGTGAGTGGCGCGATCGGTACACCGCTTTAAATCATATTATTACATTTGTGGCCCCAGACTTCATTGCCACGTTTGGCACATCTTAATCGCCACAGATTTAAAGCATAATATTACATTTGACCCGGTCAATCTCTATTACCAAAATTGCCACAGTCCCTTTTTTTATCGCTACATATGGCACGGTCGGAAATTGGAGGAAAACATGCGAACTAGCTATGCTATAAACTTTGTAATTTAAATTTAATCATCGGAGAGATAAAGACATATAAGAAAATGTTATTAGGCCTATAATCGTTAAGCTATTATAAAAAATCCCTTTAAAATATCTCATAGGAGATAATAGCCTCCCCCAAAATAGGTTAAGTGAAAAAATAAATTTATTTTGAGTTATTCAAACGCAAAAATGTCAGAAGAATTAAGCGAACTATTAATGGCCCAAAAGTTGGTCACGAAGAATGTAGAGATAGCAAAATCTATTCCGCAATACGATGGACAAACAGATATCGACGAATTTAATATCCAATTCGACCAGTTTGTAGAATTAACAAAAACAGAGCTAGAAACGTAAGTCGGCATGCTCCTGTTAAGATTAAAAGGGCAGGCCTTAACCTTCCTAAAGCAAATTGAAAATACTATAGGTGATGACGCCAGCTTGCCAATAAATACGGGGGACAAATTGTTAACGGCATTTAAAGATAGATTTATCGAAACTAGTTCCACAAATAAATTAAAACACGGAAGGGTATGCTTTGACCATTCACAAAACATAAGAGAATATCTTGATAAAATACGGATTTCAGTAGAAGCAAAATACGGAGAAGGTTCAGGAGAACTGTATGAAAAAGTCATACTACATAGCTTTTTGCAATGGCTAAACCCAAATCTATATAGAATGGTAATATCCAAAAATATTCAAACGTTGGACCTTGCATTTCAGGAAGTGGATCGAATGATCGAAATTAATACGATGGTGGCAAATCACAGTAAAACAAAAATAAATAGCCTAGCCGAATCAAACGCAAACCTGACCTTCAAGGGTGATCAGGCGTCTCCCAACTTCTTTTCAAGGGATAACTCCCCAGTGCCACAAAGAAATAGAACGCAAGAACCCGCTAGGCAGAAAACAGTACGTTTTCAGTCCGTCAAACAAATTAGTTATGACAATAACCCGACAATAATAAGATGCTATATTTGTAATCGTGTTGGGCATATCGCGAGAGAGTGCCGTTATGTCCCCAATCACACACCAAGAATTGCTGTCGGTAGTACGCAAAATTATGGCAACCATTTGTTCGGAAGAACAAATTTTAGCGCCAGTGGTGCACTAGGCTATAGCCAGGGAAGATTGCGCCAATCAGTACCTTACAACGTGTACCAACCAAATTTGTATAACCCTCTCCCCAATAGACAAAATAATTATCGGCCGACGGGAAATACAAATTTGTCAAGCCGACGGCAAATAGTTAATTGCCCAACGGGAAATGAAAATTTTTCAAGCCAACGGCATTTGCTGTCAGGGCCAACACCCGGCACTGGCGCAAGAAATCCAAACTATAGTAATAATACATGGCGAAGGCAGAAAAATGTAAATGAGTTAGATATGCCTATGGAATCTCACATGTCTGAATCTCTATTACAGACACCGACGTACGAAATAAACCCACGGGGAAATGCGTCAGGCCCCTCAGAAGAATAAATTGGACCCAGAGGGTGCCTAAACTGTTTTATAGGTCCAACCCGATAGTAGTACCGTCTTGTAGTGATAGTAATAATAAGTTACCTATATTTAATGATTTTTGTGTGGCAAATGTTTACTTTAAGGCTTTAATTGACTCTGGTGCAACGATTAGTATCATAAACTCATGCATATTTAATATGTTGCCTCCGCATATTAGGCGAGAGAGAAATTTTAATAATCCCAATTTAACTAGCGTGACAGGGCATAAATTGGATGAAAAAGGTTCAATTCGCCTAGACGTGAAAAGGGATAATAGAATTTTTCTGACAAATTTTATAATATGCGATAACTTTCCGTATGAAGCCATTATCGGCGCAAATTTTTTAAGGTCTAATAGGGTACTATTAGACGTGGCAAACAAAAGTCTTGTCTACCCGGCTAAGGTAGGGGAAGGAATTTCTACCTTAAGAAAGTGTAACAGAGGTTACGAAGAAAACGTAACAGTAAATAAAATTTCCGGCGGTATAATGTCGCAATCTTTTGAACCTCATGTCTCGCAAGGAGGACATGGCATAATCAGAAATTTGTTCAATTATTCTGAGAGACATTGCAGAAATGAAGTAAATTTAAATAATAAGCGTATTGAATCTGCAAAAATAAAAATAGGAGATATGCGACAGTATAGGTCAAACAAAATCAAGAAAATCGCGGAATTATGGAAAAACATAGTAGAACCCAATGTGACGCCGCAAGATGCCACAGTGACGCAGCATAGCGCCAGTATGAATCTAATAGACAATAATAGTGAAGTGAAATATTACGGGTTCGCGATACGGAAAACAAAGATCCCTCCCAAAACGATGCAAAGAATTCAAATACCACAGATGATGAACTAGTAGATAGCAAATCTTAAATATGGTTTGCGATCCCGTCAAATGAAATTCCTGAAAATCTGTTATGCGAGGAACAGATTATATCTTACGACAAAGGAGAAGGTTTTATTTGAGTAACTAATAACCACAAAAATGATACAATTACAATAAAAAAGGGGACGTGTTTAGTGCAAATCCAAGTTATCTCCGAAAATGATTTAGATAGATGGGAAAATTCCAAAAGAAACCTAGTAAATGGCATTAAAACCTCGATTAAGAAATACCCTCTAACTAAATCGCAATTCTTAAACAAATTTAATATGGATCATATTACGGACTTAGACCTTAAGAAAAAATTATGGGAATTATTATGGAATTTTAAAGATGTATTTTCCGCATCTGAAGATGACATCGGACTGATACCATTTTATGAACATTCAATTTTAACGACTGGTAATCCTGTAGCAAAACAGCCATATCGTGTTCCGTATAAGCACAAAGAATGGTTAAAAAATAAAATTCATGAATTAGAAAAAAATGAAATTATACGCCCCAGTATAAGTCCGTATTCTGCACCAGTGGTCTTGGTACCAAAGAAGAATGGTGATCTAAGACTTGTAGTAGATTATAGAGCTCTTAACAAACAAGTAGTAAGTGATAAATTTCCTTTACCAAGAATAGATGAAATCCTTGACTCTATGTCGAGCAAAAACAAAATTTTTACTTCTTTGGATCTTACCCAAGGCTACCTTCAAGTGAAAATAACCGAAAAAGATGTCTATAAAACTGCGTTTTCTACGACTGAATGTGGTTCATTTGAAGACTTAAGAGTACCTTTTAGACTTAAGACAAATTCAAGCGCGCTAAGTAGACCCTTATTACACCTGTTAAGAGGATTAAAGAATATCATTCATTTTGTTGATGATGTTATATGCGTGGGAGAAAACGCTGAACAACACTTAGCAACAATAGCTAAGGTGTTCGAGAAATTCAGACAGGGCAACTTAAAATGCCGGCCTGAAAAAGTAAATTTATTTCAACCTAAAATTAAATTTTTAGGAGTAGTGGTGATGCAAGGAGAAATATCTCCAGATCCTGACAAAATAAAATGTGCTGAAAACCTCAAACCCCCTAGAACTATGAAAGAATTAAGAGGAATTTTAGGTCTTACTGGCTAATTTAGAAAATTCGTGCGCAATTACGCCCAAATTGCGAAATCCCTCACGGAATTAACTAAAGTGAACTCCCAAAATATTACCTGGTCCCAGGAAGCTCAAACTTCCCTAGACCATCTCAAAAAGGCACTCACTTCTGAACCAATATTATCGCTGCCTGATTTCGAAAACGGACAATTTGGGGTCACAACCGATGCTAGTTCAAAAGATATTGTTCCTATTCTTTCGCAAATAATTTCCCATAGGAAACCCTGATCCTTTACAAGGACCTTCCGATCAAAAAAAAATTGAAAAATTTATATGCTATTCGAGTAGAACTTTATCAAAAGGGGAAAGTAGTTATTCTGCCACAAACTTAGAATTATTATCTATAATCCACCACTTAGACAAATTTAGACACTATTTAATTGGTAGAAAATTTATGCTACGATCAGACCATAAAAGCTTGCAGTACCGGTGCACATTTAAAAACCCCGCGGGAATTCTAGCTAGATGGAATGCAAATCCAAGACCTAGATTACGAATTTGAATATTTAAAAGATAAACAAAATGCAGGTTGTGACTTTTTGAGTAGATTCCCAGAAAATATGCCGTCGGAAGCCGAGGAAAATGAAGTTAACGCTATCAATACTAAGAGCAAACATAAATGTAAGAAAAACAAAGTCAAAGACATAATAAAAGAAAATAAGGATAACTATTGTCCCTTGTCTGTAGAAAATATAAAAAGAAAGCAAAAAAGTACGAAATGCGTGAAGCACTTATTAATTATTTTGTGAATGATGATACGTTACCAGATAAATTCAAAACTCTCAGAAAAGAGATAGATAATTTTTACTATGATCTTGATGAAGAAATACTATGCAGAATCGTGTCTGCTGAGGCAAATAGAAAACAAACCTCAATAATACCTGTATTACCCCAAAATTTAATACAATAGTAAAACAAGAGTTGGAAAAATGTAAAATAAACCAAGAGTTAGAAACCAACCCAAAGTCAAGGGGAGCATAGATTTCAAGATAGGAGATTGCGTCTACCTAAAGAACGAGGCAAAAGACGGAAGGCAAAAAACTTTCCAACAAATATTCTGGACCCTACAGAATAGTCAAAAAGTACGATAACGATTTTACTTTTAAAATGGTGAACCCCGATAATGGAAGAACTTACAGGGCACATATTAATGAGGAAAACTTTGAAGAGTTCTTAGCCATGAAAAACCTAATTATTCCCAAAAGAAAATCCCTAATGCCAGTAAGATTAAAACCACGCAATAGTCCAAAAAGTTCATCATCGGAGAGCGCAGGAGAATTAGATTATACGATATCTCCGAAAACAGAATTTTTTCCCGATAGAATTTCAACCCCTTTTCCCCCCAAAAGATTTCCAGACGATAAGGTTTCCCCAGCAACCCCATTAGAGAGACCCTGTCGCTACAGGAGGAATTGAACAGAGCTGTAGAAACTCCGGGTACTATTGTAAAGAAAACTCCTCCCGAAGATTCAATTAAAACAAATCTGCGAGAAACTATGGATTTAATAAATTTCCCCATAAAAAAGAGGCAAAGTACATTGCCTTGGAATCAAACTCCCGAGGATGGCCATATCTGAGAAAATTCAGAACTGAAGTGGAACTTTTTTCTCTTCTTTGGTAAAATTCGGAATTGAGCTAACTTTTTTCTCTTCTTTAAGAAAATTCAGAAGAGAAATTGAACATATTTGCACTTCTTTGAGAAAACTCAGAATTAAAGTAGAACTCTTTATCTTCATGGTGAAAATTCACAATCATAGTATAAATTTTTTCTATCTTTTACGAGAAATTTAGAACAGAACTTTAAATTTTTTGTCACCTCTTTGAGAAAAATCAGAACTGAAGTGGAACCTTTCTATTTTCTCTAAAAATTAGAATTGATCTGTAATTTTTTTTTCTTTGAGAAAATTCAGAAGAGAACTTGAACTTTTCTTTTCTTTATTGAGAAAACTCAGAATTAAAGTGGAACCTTTTATCTTCAGAAGGGAACTTGAACTTTTCTTCACTTCTTTGAGGAAACTCAGAATTAAAGTGGAACTCTTTATCTTCATGGTGAATATTCACAAACATGGTATAACTTTTTTTTATCTTGAATAGGAAATTTAGACCAGAACTTTAATTTTTTTTCACCTCTTTGAGAAAAATCAGAACTGAAGTGGATTATTTTTATTTTCTTTGGAAAAAAATAGAATTGATTTGGAACTTATTTCTTTTCATTTAGAAAACCTTATGAAACCTTATGAGGTGGGTGGAGCCCACCCCAGGACTCTAAGTATCTAGGCAAGTCCTAGCTCTAATTAGATCCCAGGCCTAGGGTCGGTTGGGCCTACAACCCTCCACCCGAAAATTTTACCGGAACGAAAAACGATGATACTGCCTCGGATGACCTACCCCCCTCCTTTACCTTCCACGACCCCAGCAAGTCCCTGGACCGATTTTTAACCATCGAATGTGACCTTATTGACGAAGGTGGAATACGACTCGCCACCTGAAACTTACTCACACTCAGCTTCCCTGGAGCTAATTCAATGCTTGCCTATGAGCTAAAACGCTTCAATATAGCTGTGGTTGGCCTTACGGAAATCAGCCTTGTAGGAAGAGAGTCCGAGGATATTGGTGAAGGATATCACCTGATCTGGTCAGGTGACCCAAAAAGCAAGACAAATGGTTTAGGCCTCGCGCTGAACGCCAGAGCCAAGAGATGCCTTCTCTCCTATAAACAAATTTCAGATAGAGTACTGATGGCTCAGCTCCAGCACAAGCATGGAAAGTGGACAATTATTGTATGCTATGCTCCCACCAATCCGAGTCCTGCGGAAGTTATGGATCCATTTTATGCGGAGCTCTCAGCGACCCTGTCTAGAGTCCCACCCCACGACATTGTCACTCTTCTGGGAGACCTTAACGCGACGGTAAATGACAGGGAGGGCGTGTGGAGAAGTGTTCTCGGCCCTGTGACTAAAGATTCACTGAACAACAACGGACAAAGACTCGTCCAGCTCTGCAATATGCATAATCTTGTCATATCAAAGACGCTCTTTCAGAGACGAGATATACACAAATACACTTGGTATAGTAACAACGGCCAGACAAAGAAGATGATCGATTATGTTATGATCTCGGGTCGCTGGCGCTCGTCAATAACAAATTGCCGGACTTATAGGTCGGCCGAGCTTGGAAAAACAGACCATAGGATAGTAGTCGCCACACTCAGGCTACGCCTGAGAGCACAAGGGCAAGAAAGACGACCTCCCAAGCTCAATCTGATAGTCTGGCGACATCTGAGATGGAACAGAAGTATGCTCTCGATATCTCTAACGGGTTTAGCTGCCTCCAAGTTCTGGACGACCCTGAAGTAGCCTGGAAGTCTTTCAAAGATAATATACTCGATTCTGCTGGCAGTATCATTGGCCACAGCAGACACAAGAATAAACCCTGGATATCCCAGGAGACTCTGTCTGTAATAAAGCTGCACCGGAAGGCCCGCTTAGCAAAGATTATGCCAGAGTACAGACGACTCAATGGCCTGCGCAATATCCTACTGCACAGTGATAGGAAGACCTTTGTCGAAAAGAAAGCCAGCGATCTTGAAGATGCCTCAAGAAAAGGAGACACCTGTTTCCTGTGCAAACACCTCCGCGAGCTGACGGAAGGGAAGACTTCCACCGTGAGCCGTGTTTTGTCTGCTGACGGAAGCATACCGGATGACGATGCAGGCCAACTCTCTGCCTGGAGCAGCCACTTCTCAACGCTTCTGAATGCTGAGGCAGTTGCTCATCCTGACCCTGATCTGATTCAAGCAGCAATGACCACACTCGAGGCTACATCCAACCTCGTATTGCAACTATTTACCACCTTTGAGATCCAAATGCTGTAAAACGGTTAAATAATAATCGAGCCCCCGGCGTGTGTGGTATTTCTGCAGAACTCTTCTAGTACGGGGGTGCAGCGATGATTCTGTGGCTCCAGCTAATCTTCTCAGCTGTATGGATGAACGGAAAGCATACCGAATGACTGGCGTGCTGGCATCATATTGCCGCTCTGGAAACGTAAGGGCAGCCGTCAAATCTGCTCCAACTATCGTGGGATCACGCTTCTCTTCCTTCCTGGTAAACTCTTCGCAATGTCACTCCTGGACAGGTGTTCCACCTTTTTCCGTAGAAAGAGAAGAATCCAGCAAGCCGGATTCATGCCCGGCAGGTCGATGACGGGGCAAATGTTTACTATGCGCCAGTTGATCGAGAAGACGCGAGAGTTCCGCCAAAAAGCGTACATCGCATTCGTGGACTTTAAGGCTGCCTTCCATTCAGTTGATCGCCGTTCAGTTTGGCTGATACTAAGAACTACGGGTCTACCCAAGAAATATTGCTCACTCTTTGAAAAGCTGTGTGAGGATACGGAAAGCTGCATGCAAGTCAATGGAAGACGCAGTCCCACATTCTCGGTAAATCACTGGCGTCCGGCAAGGTTGTGACACCGCTCCCAAGCTTTTCAACTGCGTCATAGACCATGTTATGACCAGCACGACGAATCGCCTTCAGTTCGGTCTTCAGTTCGGAGACCGGCTACTAACTGTCTGGTGGTGACTTCACCGACGATATTGCGCTAGTTTCGAGCGCCGTCGAAAACATCACCAAAGCTCTCCAGGTGCTCTAAGAAGAAGCCTCGAAAGTTGGACACAAGATCAACCGGAAGAAAACCAAAGTTATGCTCCTTGAGCCCCCCACGTCCCGTTTTACTGTAAAGGAAGTCAACATCGGAAGCAACCGAGTAGATGTGGTTGAAGACTTCACATACCTGGGATCTATTCCGTCGAGTAATGGCTTGATCACAAAAGAGCTTACATCTCGAATTGCCAAAGCTTCGGCACTTGTTGGGAGGCTTAGCAGCATCTGGCGAAACCCAAACATAAGCCACTTTACCGAAATGCGCATTTACAATGCGTCAGTCAGCACCGTCCTGCTGTATGGAGTGGAGACGTGGACAGCTGCAAAATATATCCTCAGCGCCGTCGATGTCGCTCAGACGAAAAATCTCCGAAGAATCAAAAGACTTCACTGGACTTACTTCGGTAGCAACCAGACTCTCCTGTCACGTACGGCTCAAACTCCCTTCTCGACACAGCTCGCCCAGCGTACTGTTCCACCTCCTTCGCATGCCACGCGACGCTCCAGCACGGGTCGCATTCTACTTTGACCCCACCCTACACGGATGGAAGTGACCCAGAGGACACCCACCCACTAGGTGGAAAGACAAAGCCGATGAATTCCTCACCCAAGCCCACATCCCGGTGGAAGAAGCTACGATCCTGGCAAGCGATAGGTCAACCTGGAGGCGCCTAGTCTCATCGTTCTCTACGCCGAACCCTCGGCAGGATGCTTAAGTAAGTAAGTAAGTATGGACAAATTTAGAACAGATCTTTACATTTTTTATGTCTTTGAGAAAATTAAGAACTGAAGTTGAACCTTTTTTATTTTCCAAACTTTCCAAACATAACTTTTTTCTATCTTTTACGAGAAATTTAGAACAGAACTTTACATTTTTTTTCACCTCTTTGTGAAAAATCAGAACTGAAGTGGAACATTTTTATTTTCATTGGAAAAAATTAGAATTGATATGTAACTTTTTTTTTAGAAAATTCTGAAATGAAAAGAGGAACCCTTTTATTTTTGAAAAAAATAGAATTGATCCGTAACTATTTTTATTAAGAAATTTTTCAGAAGAGAACTTGAACTTTTCTTTCCCTCATTGAGAAAACTCAGATTTAAATTGGAACTTTTTATCTTGATGGAAAATATTCACAATCAAAGTACGACTTTTTTCTATCTTCAAAAGAAAAATTTCGAAAAGAACTTTAAATTTTTTTCACCTCTGAAAAACATCAGAACTGAAGTAGAAGCTTTTTTTTATTTTCTTTGGAGAAAATTAGAAATGAACTGTAACTTTTTTCTTTTCACTGAGAAATTTTCAGAAGAGAACTTGAACTTTTCTTCCCTTCTTTGAGAAAACTCTGAATTAAACTGGAACTCTTTATCTTCATGGTGAATATTCGTAATCAAGGTATAACTTTTTTCTATCTTTTACGAGAAATTTAGAACAGAACTTAAATTTTTTTTTAACCTCTTTGAGAAAAATCAGAACTGATATGAAACCTTTTTATTTTCTCTAGAAAAAATTAGAATTGATCTGTAACTTATTTTTTTGGTGAGAATTCAGAAGAGAACTTGAACTTTTCTTCACTTTTTTGAGAAAACTCAGGATTAAAGTGGAGCTTTTTATCTTCAGAAGAGAACTTGAAGTTTTCTTCACTTCTTTGAGGAAACTCAGAATTAAAGTGGAACTCTTTACCTTCATGGTGAATATTCACAATCATAGGGTAACTTTTTTTTTTATCTTTAATAGGAAATTTAGAACAGAACTTTAATTTTTTTTTCACCTCTTTGAGAAAAATCAGAACTGAAGTGGAATATTTTAGTTTTTTTGGGGAAAAATAGAATTGATCTTTAACTTATTTCTTTTCATTTAGAAAACCTTATGAAACCTTATGAGGAGGGTGGAGCCCACCCCAGGACTCTCAGTATCTAGGCAAGTCCTAGCTCTAATTAGATTCCAGGCCTAGGGTTGGTTGGGCCTGCAACCCTCCACCCGAAAATTTTACCGCAACGAAAAACGATGATACTGCCTCAGATGACCTACCCCCCCTTTACCTTCCACGACCCCAGCAAGTCCCTGGACCGATTTTAGAACATCGAATGTGACCTTATTGACGAAGGTGGAATACGACTCGCCACCTGGAACGTACTCACACTCAACTTTCCTGGAGCTAAATCCATTCTTGCCTATGAGCTAAAACGCTTCAATATAGCTGTGGTTGACCTTACGGAAACCCGCCTTGTCGGAAGACAGTCCGAGGATATTGGTGAAGGATATCACCTGATCTGGTCTGGTGACCCAAAAAGCAAGACAAATGGTGTAGGCATCGCGCTGAACGCCAGAGCCAAGAGATGCCTCCTCTCCTATAAACAAATTTCAGATAGAATAATGATGGCTCAGCTCCAGCACAAGCATGGAAAGTGGACAATTATTGTATGCTAGGCTCCCACTAATCCGAGTCCTCCGGATGCGAAGGATCAGTTCTATGCGGAGCTCTCAGCGACCCTGTCTAGAGACCCACCCCACGACATTGACACTCTTCTGGGAGACATTAACGCGACGGTAAATGTCAGGGAGGGCGTGGCAAGAAAGACAACCTCCCAAGCTCAATCCGAGAAGTCTGGCGACATCTGAGATGCAACAGAAGTATGCTCTCGATATCTCTAACCGGTTTAGCTGCCTCCAAGTTCTGGACGAACCTGAAGTAGCCTGGAAGTCTTTCAAAGATAATATACTCGATTCTGCTGGCAGTACCATTGGCCACAGCAGACACAAGAATAAACCCTGGATATCCCAGGAGACTCTGTCTGTAATCGAGCTGCGCCGGAAGGCGCGCTTAGCAAAGAATATGTCAGAGTACAGAGGACTCAATGGCCTGCGCAACAGCCTACTGCAGAGTGATAGGAAGACCTTTGTCGACAAGAAAGCCAGCGATCTTGAAGATGCCTCAAGAAAAGGAGACACCTGTTCCCTGTACAAACACTTCCGCGAGCTGACGGAAGGGAAGACTTCCACAGTGAGCCGTGTTTTGTCTGCTGACGGGAGCATGCCGGATGACGATGCAGGCCAACTCTCTGCCTGGAGCAGCGACTTCCCAACACTTCTGAATGCCGAGGCAGTTGCTCATCCCGACCCTGAACTGAATCAAGCAGCAATGACCACACCCGAGGCTACTTCCGACCTCGTATCGCAACTGTTTACCACCTTTGAGATCCAAAATGCTGTAAAGCGGTTAAATAATAATCGAGCCCCTGGCGTCTCTGGTATTTCTGCAGAAATCCTCAAGTACGGGTGTGCAGCGATGATTCTGTGGCTCCAGCTAATCTTCTCATCTGTATGGATGACGGAAAGCATACCGAATGACAGGCGTGCTGGCATCATATTGCCGCTCTGGAAACCTAAGGGCAGCCGTCAAATCTGCTCCAACTATCTTGGGATCACGCTTCTCTCCGTTCCTGGTAAACTCTTCGCCATGTCACTCCTGGACAGGTGTTCCACCTTTTTGCGTAGAAAGAGAAGAGTCCACCAAGCCGGATTTATGCCCGGCATGTCAACGACGGAGCAAATGTTTACTATGCGCCTTTTGATCGAGAAGACGCGAGAGTTCCACCAAAAAGCGTACATCGCATTCGTGGACTTTAAGGCTGCCTTCGATTCTGTTGATCGCCGTTCATTTTGGCTGATACTAAGAACTACGGGTCTACCCAAGAAATATTGCTGACTCTTGGAAAAGCTGTATAAGGATACGAAAAGCTGCGTGCAAGTCAATGGAAGACGCAATCCCACATTCGCGATGAAGACTGGCGTCCGGCAAGGTTGCGCCGCCGCTCCCGATCTTTTCAACTACGTCTTAGCCCATGTTAAGACCAGCACGACGAATCGCCTTCAGTTCGGTCTTCAGTTCGGAGACCGGCTACTCTCTGATACTGAATTCGCCGACGACATAGCGCTAGTTGCGAGCACCGTCGAAAAGATCACCAAAGCTCTCCAGGTTCTCTCAGAAGAAGCCTCGAAAGTTGGACTGAAGATCAACTGGCAGAAAACCAAAGTTATGCTCCTTGAGCCCCCCAAGTCCCGTTCTACTGTAAAGGAATTCAACATCGGAAGCAACCGAGTAGATGTGGTTGAAGACTTCACGTACCTGGGATCTATTCTGTCGAATGATGGCTTGATTCCAAAAGAGCTTACATCTCGAATTGCCAAAGCTTCAGCACTTCTTGGGAGGCTTAGCAGCGTCTGGCGAAAGCCAAACATAAGCCGCTTTACCAAAATGCACATTTACAATGCGTCAGTCAGCACCGTCCTGCTGTATGGAGCGGAGACTTGGCCAGCTGAAAAATCTATCCTCAGTGCCGTCGATGTCGCTAGACGAAACATCTCCAAAGAATCGAAAGACTTCACTGGACTGACTTCGTTAGCAGCCAGACTCTCCTGTCCCGTACTGCTCAAACTCCATTCTCGACGCAACTCACCCAGCGCACTGTTCGGTGGTACGGCCACCTCCTTCGCATGCCACGCAATGCCACAGCACGGGTCGCATTCAACTTCGACCCCACCCTACACGGATGGAAGTGACCCAGAGGACGCCCACCCACTAGGTGGAAAGACAAAGCCGATGAATTCCTCACCCAAGCACACATCCCGGTGGAGGAAGCTGCGATCCAGGCATGCGATAGGTCAACCTGGAGGCGCCTAGTCTCATCGTTCTCTACGCCGAACCCTCGGCAGGAGCGTTAAGTAAGTAAGTAAGTATGGAAAAATTTAGAACAGATCTTTACATTTTTTATGTCTTTGAGAAAATTAAGAACTGAAGTTGAACCTTTTTTATTTTCTTTGGAAAAAATTTGAATTGAAGTGTAGCTTTTTTCTTTTCCCTTAGAAATTTTAGAATTAAAGTTGAACTCTTTATCTTCATGGTGAATATTCTCAATCAAAGTATAACTTTTTTCTATCTTTTACGAGAAATTTAGAACAGAACTTTAAATTTTTTTCACCTCTTTGTGAAAAATCAGAACTGAAGTGGAACATTTTTATTTTCATTGGAAAAAATTAGAATTGATATGTAATTTTTTTTAGATAATTATGAAATAAAAAGAGGAACCCTTTTATTTTTGAAAAAATTAGAATTCATCCGTAACTTTTTTTATTGAGAAATTTTTCAGAAGAAAACTTGAACTTTTCTTTCCTTCATTGAAAAAACTCAGATTTAAAGTGGAACTGTTTATCTTGATGGAGAATATTCACAATCAAAGTACGACTTTTTTTCTATCTTCAAAAGAAAAATTTAGAACAGAATTTAAAATTTTTTTCACCTCTGAGAAACATCAGAACTGAAGTGAAAGCTTTTTTTTATTTTCTTTGGAGAAAATTAGAAATGAACTGTAACTTTTTTCTTTTCATTGAACTTTTCTTCACTTCTTTGACTTTTGAACTTTTGAAAACTTGAACTTTTCTTCACTTCTTTGAGAAAATTCAGAATTAAAGTGGAACTCTTCATGGCGAATATTCACAATCATAGTATAACTTTTTTCTTTTTTTCCTATAGAAAATTCAGAAGAGAACTTGAACTTTTCTTCACTTTATTAAGAAAACTCAGAATTAAAGTGGAACTTTTTATCTTCGGAAGAGTACTTAAACTTTTCTTCACTTCTTTGAGAAAACTCAAAATTAAAGTGGAACTCTTTATCTTCACGGTGAATATTCTCAATCATAGTATAACTTTTTTCTATCTTTAATAAGAAATTTAGAACAGAATTTTTTTTTCATCTCTTTGAGAAAAATCAGAACTGAAGTGGAATCTTTATTTTCTCTGGAAAAAATAGAATTGATCTGTAACTTATTTGTTTTCATTGAGAAAATTCAGAAGAGAACTTGAACTTTTCTTCACTTCGTTGAGAAAACTTAGAAATAAAGTGGAACTTTTTATCTTCATGGTGAATATTCGCAATCAAAGTATAACTTTTTTCTATCTTCTATGGAAAAATTTAGAACAGAACTTTAGATTTTTTATGTCTTTGAGAAAATTAAGAATTGATCTGTAACTTATTTCTTTTCATTAAGAAAATTCAGAAAAGATTAATAAAATCACATGTATTTTAAACGTTGTTGTTCATATTTCTGAAAACTAAAATCCAACTTTATTAGAAAAAAAAATGTTGTGAGTGAAAAAAGATGAATACTTTAACTTGTAAAACAGGCTTAGGATGAATATTAAGAAAAGGACTTGATCTGAAATAATATAATGAAGCTTTTTGAAAAGAATTTCTTGGTGTTGGGGTATGCAAAAAGTCGTAAAATACTGTTGGGAGTGAAAAAATATGAGTATTTTAACTTGTAAAACAGGTTTAGGAGGAATATTAAGAAAAGAACTTGATCTGAAATAATATAATAAAGCCTTTTGAAAAGAATTTCTTCAAATTCAATTTATTGACTGAGATACTAACTCAGTATCGGGCTTTTTATGTCCAAGCTCGATGTCAGAGTAGAAGGTCAACGCCTATAATCATGCTACATTGAAGAATCATGTCTAACATTAAAACATCCATAACAGCCTGAAAAACTATTAAAATCCATATATCCATACAATAAAACATCCATACAAAAAAAACAACATTAACTAAAAAACCAACCATATAACAATACGTATAATCATTCATAAAGTAACACACATATTCAACCATATATCAAAACCATCCCTGCAATAACAGTCAGACTTCCATACAATAAAACATCAAATATAACACCAATTCAATGAACAATAAAAATCCATAAACATAAAACATCCATACAATAAAACACCAATACAGTAAACAATAAAACATCCATACAAAAAAAAACATTGCTGTTATCTGTATTATACCTTTCATTGACACAGTAATGGCCTACCTGCCCCGTACCTTTCAGTGACACAGTAATGGCCTACCTGCCCCGTACCTTTAATTGACACAGTAATGTCCTACCTGTCTTCTCTATTTAATTGACACAGTAATGTCCTATATGTCTTGTTCCTTAGATTGACACAGTAATGTCCTATCTATCCTCTTGCTTAGAATGCCAGAATAGTTTCCTACCTGCCCTCTTCCTTAGATTGACACAGTAGTTTCCTACCTGCCCTCTTCCTTAGATTGACACATTAGTTTCCTACCTGCCCTCTCCCTTAGATTGACACAGTAGTTTCCTACCTGCCCTCTTCCTTAGATTGATACATCACTACTGATAACTAGTCAGTTGTCTGAAAAGGGGCCAACCTAGGTCTGGCCCTAGGTTGTATTCTAGCACCTTCTGGGCTGGGTACAGACTCCTTTCCTTTACGTTTCCTTTCTGATTTGCCAGGACTGCTGGTATCTGCTGACATTGTGGGAAGGAATCAAACTTCTCTATTTAGGTTTTCAACTGATTTTTTCAGGCTACTTATTAGGTTTTCAGTTGACTTATTTAGGATATTTAGGTCAGGGCTGCTGGTATCTGCTGACATTGTGGGAAGGAATTAACCTTCTCTATTTAGGTTTTCAACTGACTTATTTAGGCTACAGACTGCATTTTGAAAAGGTCTTGGTGCTAAGTGAGAAAGCAGTTCACAAATAGATGTAATAACCTGAGTTAGATCAGAGATCTGCTTAACAATACCTTCAAACATGGCCATGTACCTCATGTTGAGTTCCTCAGCTGGAGGTTGATTAGGAGTCAGTGGAGGGAAAGAGTCTGTGTACTATGGGGATGTGTTCTGTATGTTTTGGAAATCTTTTAGATAAGATAAGATAAGATATTTATTTCCAGAAATTACTATCACAAGCCCTGAAGGGCCGAATTCGAATTTCGAAGTCCATAAAAAAACAAACAAGCAAGAAAATCATAACAAAAGCACAACAATTTAAAGATTGGCAACCAATGAAAAAAAAAATAAAATAAAATAAATAAATAATCAAATATCGGAATGCTGTATGATTCCTTTGTCACTTATATTAAAAAACTTCAAAATGGCAACTAGTTAATCAGATAAAAACTAATAAAACTGAAAAAAAATAAATAATATACACATTAACAAATGTTTAAAAAACAACATAAAAAGGGGATAGGGAACAAAAAAAAGAGTATAGAGAAAACCAAGCTGTTTCTTTTATTATATAAGAGAAACGACAAAATTTATGCACAAATTAACCACTATTTATTAAATCAGTAAAAAAAGGGATAAAAGATTTCTTATACCGCAAGGTAGTACAAAGAATGGGAGATAAGGTGGGGATAGGCTGGGACACAGTTCGTGGAGGACGATTTCTATCAGGTACATGGTATTCAGGGAAAAGGTTCGCAGTACGGGGGTTCAAAAGTGCCAACTTACCAAAACGGAGGCACAAATTATTTCTTCGTCTCTCGAGGGTCTCTAGGTTTGAAATATTTAACAAATACAAATAGGGTATCTTGCCCTCTTTAAAAATAATTCTTAGAGCTCTCTTTTGGACATTTTTAATTTTTTGTGTTGCTTCATTAGAGAGGTCAGGGTCCCACACAGGACAAGCGTACTCTAATATGGGACGCACAAGAGAAATGTATACTTGTAGTAAATGTGATTGGGGGCAACTGAATTTATTTAAAAGTTTAAGGAGGGAAAGCGAGGAGTTTGCTTGTCGTAGGATATTATTTATATGGGCATCCCATTTCAAATTAGAAGAAATTGTAACACCAAGGAGTTTAAGAGATGTGACAGAGGTTTCAGGAGGAATAGGAGCAAGAAAAAGGGGAGGGGATTTAAGGAAACTTACTGAGACTATTGCGGATTTAGAAGGGTTAACTGTCATGTCAAGGGAAGAGGCCTCACAGGCAATATCTTGGAGTATGCCCATTGGGTTGCTAAAGATGTTTTTATGACATATCTCTAAAACTGTCAAGTCATCGACAAATTTCCATCTATTGTCATAAAGGGTTGAAAGGCTGTTAATCATAAGAGAAAAAAGGAGAGGGCCTAGAATAGTCCCCTGAGGAATGCCATTAAATATGGGGAGGTGATCTGAGAAACAATTTAGATATTTAACTGCTTGAGATCTATTAGAAAGAAAAGAGGCAACGAGCTTAACAAGGAAAGTTTCAATGTGGAATTCATTTATAAGTTTATCTATGAGTAAATTGTGGTTAATCAAATCAAAAGCTTTTTGAAGATCAATAGAAATTAGATTAAGCCAAGTGTTAGGTTTTTCAAGTAATTTACCCATGGTATCAACAAGATGGATCAGGTAATGAGAGGTTGACGTGGATTTGAGATTACCAAACTGTCTAAGATCAATGAGGGGGAGGACTTTCATCTTAAGCCAGTCTGTGAGAAAACTTTCATACAATTTTGAAAAAATCGAGGTGAGGGTAATAGGACGAATGCCATCAAAGCCAGGCTTCCCATTTTTCTTTTTGATTGGGGTAATAAAACCTTGTTTCCAATATTGAGGGAACTGTCCAGATTCGGTAATTTCATTGAACAGGGTGGATAGGGGTTTTGAGAGGTAATCACTGAAAGCTTTAATCAGAGGAACAGGAATATCTAAAGGGCAAATGCTTGATCGTTTTAGTTTTTCAATTTTTTTTACAACATCAAGTGGAGAAATATGTGAGAGTGAAAAAGGAACAGGAATATCTGGAAATTCGTGAGATAGTGGTGGAAGACTCTGGACAATAGAATCCAGAAACTTATTGAGGTTATTAGCTGTGGTCTTTGGAGGTTCAATTATATTAAAATTTAGTTGTTCTTGACTCTTGCCGGTAAGTTTTTTAATTTCAGAGTACCAGTTCTTTGGTTTATCATCGCACAAGTATTTAATTTTATTTTTATAATAGGCTCGGGCAGCTTTTCTAATTTGACTTTTTAATTCCTTTCTTAACTTATTTGCTTCAGCTAAATTACCCCTCTTAAATAAGCTTATTTTCGTGCGGATTAATATTTTTATGTGATTATTTATGTAAGGTTTATCACTGGAGCACTTTCTGATTTTTTTTTCTGGGAAACATAATGAGTAGGAATCAATTAGTTTTTTGTGAAAAATCAAAATTTTGTCATCAAGGTTATTGGAATTATAAAGGTCTGACCAACTTTCACTGGTCAGCCATGATCCAAAAGAAAAAAAGTCCTGTGTCACTGAGGGGACGGCAAACCCCAATGGAGGTAGTAAAGGAATGTTCAATGGCTGAGGAGGGAGAAAAAAGAAGACAATAGTGGTAACTGCCTCCTAGTGGTGGCAGTGCTTGCGGGGAGTTGTAATACTTACTCATGTTTGAACAAATAACATCCAGAGAGGTGTTACCTTTTGTTGTAGATATTTTAACCAGTTGTTTAATATTAAGAGAGTTACAGATAGAGTCTATTCTCAGGTCATTCGCATCGCCAAGTAAGCAAATACCAGCGTTCGGATACTTTGATAACACAAAGTCAGCACTTATAAGAAATTGTTGGATAAATTTGCGTTTCTGGTCAATACTTTGGTTAGGGGAATGATAAAAGACGGCGGTTCTTCAAGACCTCAGCAGCAGTCCTCATGGGGACATTATTGGTGAAAGAGTAACTTACAATTGCTTTCTTCTCTATGAATACTGTGCACTCCTTATCATTAGCACCATGGTTACCATCGCAGCTAGGGCACTTGAGTACCTAAATTTTTGCTCTACATTAAGGTCTTCTTAGGGACAGGGACTTCAGATGTAAGTTTCAAATCGGTCAGAGGCACAAAAGTGGCTCCATTCTAAAATTTCTGGAAATATATAATTAGAATATATAATACTATTACATAATATATTAGCACATATACATAATATGCTTATGCATAATATATTAACATTATATTTTATTAACATATTATTCTATTTTCAAACGAACGCAAGTTGTCTCTCTTGTGAGTTTATCATTATTTGTAGCAATGATGTTAATTCACTTTAGTATTGGTGTCAATTCTTTAGGATGGGAGGGGGGGGGGGCAAATGTATTTTCAAAATCTAGGGAATCAAATTTTTCGTTTTTCTGATTTATTTTTCAATAATAAAAAAAAAAACAGAAAACGCGCATTCTCAGTGAAAATATCCTCCCAAAAACTTTTTCTTTTAATCTGAGCGGGGGGAGGGGATCTAGGGAAAAAGACCCTCCCAATTGGTACCACTTATATTTAGTCATGATTGGTTCATAAAATCATTTTAAAATCTGTAAATACTTGTACTAATAAGGTGAATTGAAAGGAAGGGGGATAAATTGAAAGGAAAGGATGTTTTTTTTTAGTGTTAAAATGTGATATGTTAGGACGCGTTCTTCGGATGAAGGATGACAGACTGCGGAAGACCGTCCTTGGCGGGCAACCATCAAGGGCTAAACGAAAAGCAGGTTCTCCCCGAATAGGGTAAATAAAGGTCTTAAAGAAAATAAGGATTTATCGTAAATAAAGGTTTAAGAGACATTGCAGCTTCTTGGGAGGGTATAAAGAGGGACGTTTGGATGGATTGGGATGGAGGAGGAGCGTTTGTAACTGTATTGGCCTTAGGCGGCATGGTGATGCAGTGAGTTGTTAGTAGCAGAAGTAGTCGTGTTAAAGTGGACCAAGATCAGACAAAATTACAACATTCTCGTAATATTGACCCAGAACAGAAGTCACAGAGGATAAACAGGCCTTAAATGCCAGCCAGAAGATTATAGAAAATTAACGATAGAATAAGTTCAAGGATTTTAACATGGGTTTAATAGTAATAAAAGAATACAAGCGCCGCTCAGAGGGTTAATGATAACTAGCAGGATTAGAAACATTCCAAACCAGCTTTAATTTAATTTACTATAATCTAGATTTCAATTAAAGATCTAAGTGGACTTGGTTTTATCCTTGAATTTCCTTAAAGTAAACAGATTAAACAATTTTAAACAATTTTTACTTACTATGAAATAGTTAGGGCTATATTAACATTCAAAATATAGACTAGCAAAAAATAAATATGTACACGAATGAAAATATTTTGTCCTCTGCGTAAAAGTATTTCGGTACTTATGCATTATGCAGTACCCACCGCTATATACTGTATAAGGAAACCAGACAGGAAAGCAGACAAACGGGTATTTGCTAGATAAGCAGCTCCCAAAGCGTCATTTGTTATTGCGTATACAATATTTAAACTGTTGTTTTTTGCGGTTTAGGGGGGAAGGGAGGTACGTAGGTTAGGTTAGGAAACGTATTTAATATATGCTATGCTTTACCCCCCCCCCCCTAATGTGCAAATATATAGCACAAATTTGTTTCCAAACTATCATATATTCATCCTATTTTATTTTATTTCATTAGCATTAACCAAACTTGTCTTCTTTCCTGGGTACCGTATAATGCATAAGTACCAGTATTTCTTTTACCTTTGTTCGGCCTAATGTACCCACGTATAAGAAAGCGATAAATTAAATACAAGTATTGTTTCTATTTCAGATATTTTAATTAGCTTGACGTTTTTTTTCTGGGTAACACTAGATGTTGCTGCTTTGTCTTTTTTATTCTAGAGACTACCTTCAGTTTCCCATACTCCTTATGTCCACTTTTAAGGTAATTAAATAAAGCAAGAGACATTAACTAAAAATTAATTTAAAATAAGATGAACAAATAACAGTTCAAATAGGGATAAATCCTTTTATTAGACAGTGACAAAAAATGATAAAAATTCTGGATATTTCGATCACATACACAGCGACTGTCATCAGCAGATAAACTTATCTGCTGATAACATTTCTGCTGAGGAGTATGGGAAACTGAAGTTTGTCTCTGGAATAAAAAAGACAAAGTAGCAACATCTAATCAAAGTCAGGCAGTGTATTCTTCGAAAATACCTACGTCGTATTTAAATTAGATGCACAAGAAAGTTGTATGTTTTGCCACTCAGATGAACAATTTGTCATATTAAGCACTTTCTAAAAAATAACTTAGAACACTTTGTGCTACCAGAGGAGTAGCATGAACTAGTTCCAATCAGGGGGATCAGTTGGGGAGAAGAAGCAGTGCATTTTCCACTCCTTCCCCTGGATCTTTTGGCCCCTCTCTGCCCAGATTTTGGATTACACTTTTTTTGGAATTTTTCGTTGATTATGTCTTTTTTTTTTAACTGAAATAATAAAAAAAAAATACCCCTTACATTTTGGTAAATGCATTTTGTCCTTTCCCCCACATTTTTGTAAATTAACGTTACTTGGTATCGATATTGTTTCCTTAGATAATAGAGCGTTTATAGCCTTATATTGATTGAGCGTTTACAGCTTACATTTTTTGTACTATCAGAGTATCAGCTTCCCTTGGTTTAAAATTCAAATTATAATATACTTTTAAGTAAAATTCAAATGAATTTTTAAGTTAATTTTTAATTTGAATTTTTAATTCGAAATTTTAAGAGAAAATTCAAATTATACTTTTAAGCTTTATGACTCTTTATTTGAATTTAGGCTACAAAATATAAGCCCCTCAAAATTATATATCTAGCTTCTTATAATAATTTTTTCTAAGTGGAACTTTCAAATGGGGTTTTAGATAGATGTCCCCACAAATCCTGGAAAAATAATAATTTGATCATGATTACTAAATCTTAAGTACTAAATTTGAGAAAAATAATATTAAATCTTACGAAATGAGGTGGGTCGAGTTTCCTAAAAGCAAACATATTATATAGTTTTTGAACAAATTTTATTGATTGTTAGAAAGTTAGATCTATTTTAGTAATCTGAACATAGGTTAGCTCAAAGATATCGTACACAAAAATACCTATTTCATAGGCAGCACGCTAGAGCTGCCTAAGTAAAGAACGATGTGGGTACAATGTGTTTTTTTTTTTCTCCACCCGGGCATTTCGTATAGAAGGAGTTTTCGTAGAAACTTCGAAAAGGGCTCATTCTATTGGAAATTCGAGTGGCTAGTGCCCTTTTTAATAGTCGAAAGGGATTGGAGGGCAACTAGCCCCCCCCCTTTACGCCCATCATTCCCCCAAACACATCTGATAAAAATTTTGAGATAGCCATTTTGTTCGGCGTAAATGATTTCCGCATAGAAAATATCTTTTTGAGGACAAAACTCCCCCACAACCCTCGGGGCAAGGGTTTTAAGTTATGGCCTGGCGGCATATAAGGTTTTTAAAGAAGGTGTTGTCGTAGAAACTTCAAAAAAGGCTCAACCGATTGGAAATTCAAAGGGCTAGTGCCCTTTCTAATAGTCGAAGCTTATTGGAGGGCAACTAGCCCCCCCCCACGCCCATAATTCCAGTAGAGATGGGGGTCCGACTCGTGTCACCCACCCCTGCTGCCACCTATAACTTTTTTGCACCCCAAATAAGGGCATAGCCTCCCTAGGGAGAATGATTACGTAATGGGGTCAATGACCTCTTTCTCCAGGTGTGTTTTTGGCACGCCCTCAGCGAATGTTATGATCCAGGAATAGTATTTGTTATTGTTATTCGAGCCAGATGTTATGAGGTTCCGGGAAACAGTTAATGACACTTCCTTCCTGTTCGAGGCAGATGTTATGATCCAGAAATAGTATTTGTTATTGTTGTTTCCGAGCCAAATGTTATGAGTTCCCGGAAACAGTTAATTAATGTCTGACAGATGACGTCAAGTTAATTAATGTCCTTGCATTTCCAAAGAGAATTGTCACCGAGAAACAGTTAGATCACACATGATGTCATGATTGATTGATTGACACGAAAGGGGAATTAATTTGTTGTTCTATAGAGAATTGATTCACGAAAGGGGAATTAATTTGGAGTTCTAACAAGAGAATCGTTTCCGAGGCAGATGTTTTGATCTTAGCGCGCGAAAAGGTTTCCAAATAATTTGAAATGCATTAGCGCAGAGATGCCAAACAAAAGGAACATGCTGAAATTCCGTTTGGGGGGTAATTTTGGC
>JAQQPU010009050.1:0-18036 GCA_029168905.1 Artemia sp. Kazakhstan ARC1039
TGATGTACTTATCCAGGAAATCGGCTATTGAGCAAGTTCCTTTCAAGCTTACATATTCCAGGATTTGTATCTTTATCTTATTAAAAAATAGTATTTCCATAACTTTGTGTTTGCGTCTTAAAGTTTTTACTAAAATCAAATTTTGACTTAATTAGAGAGCGTCACCACAATACCAAATTAGCGATTGTGATAAAGTCGGTTTATGGTTGTAAAGTGAAGTTGTAGTTGATGCCTTGTTACTCCCTTTATAGGGGAGATGTCTGTGGCCCATAGGTAAATAAACTTTGATACCGTGCCTTAGGCTTCGACCTGACTAATTGGGTGTACCAGCTGGGATAATTCGAGGGACTAAAATAAGATTGTAGAGAGGTTGGCTATAACATAATACTTTTATTTATCCAACACACAACGATACAGGGTCTGACAATATATAGGTCGCTGTGACCAGTATTCCCAGGGAATCAACAATTATAAGAATACTGTGGTAAGATATAATATAATAAGACACTTGAATACTTGCGATATTTGACGAATAATCCAAGGTATTTCTAAAAAGATATCAAACGGGCTGAGGTTTGTCTGGCAAATGGATTAGTGCAACTCGGTCTAAAAAATCTGATTATATATATGAAAAATTAACCGCATTAATCCGGCCAAGTGTCGTACATAGCCAAGAAATTTTTCATTGAGCAAGTTTCTTTCAAGCTTACAAATTCCAGGATGTCTACCTTTATCTTAATAAAAAGTGGTATTTCCAAAACTTTGTATTTGCGTCTTAATGTTTTTACTAAAATCCAATTTTGACTTAATTAGACAGCGTCACCACAATACTTCCGCCCTTGATAAGAGTTGTCTGCAACTCTAAATATTTTACTTTTAAAACAACACATTTTTAGTATTTTGTACATGCTTCTTATGCTCCCATTTTGTTAATGGGTCATTTAGTGCATATAACTTCAATGGATTTCTTTAGGGTCATCTTAATGGCCAAATTTAATGCTATGTCATTTCTTCCAAGGATATCAATTTTTGAAATTTATCCTTGCTGTTCTCTTCTCTCTCTTTTTGTCTTCAAGAGTATAAAATTCTCTTTTCGCTCTCTTTTTAATATGCATCTTCTCTTTTGATTTGACCCACAGTGGCAGAAGCATTATATTAGTGTTTTTGCGAAAATTAGATTTAGTTATATTAGAAACTATCTGACTGATTTTAGTTTAAATTTAATTCCCATTAATAATTTAATTTATCTGGGTGATGTGGTTGATTTAACATTTAACTTCCGGGTTTAGAACTGCCTTGGATAAATTATACATAACAATTTTGGTTTTTAAACTTTCACATATTTTTCCAACACAAAGCATTTTCACATAATCTTTCAATAATATAAAGCCATTTAGGCTACATCTAGCCCTTTCTTTGATATTTTCTAGGCCTAATTTAAGTTCTGATTTTATCTCACTCGGCGATGAATGGTAGAAAAGTTCTCGATGGTAGAAAAGTTCTTTAATACTGCAAACAGTTCCCAAAATATTAGTTGACCAGTTATGGTTCGGTTTCTTGTGGGGTGAGCTGTTGGTATCAGGGTACAATTGAACTATCTTTGAAATTTGCTACTTTCCAAAATCGCGTCAAAAAGATTGATTGAAAAATGGATCCAAAAAGATGTTACGAAAAATTTGGTTTCCAAAAAAAACTAAGGCTGTATCTAAAATAAATATTCACATTAGAATTCAAATAAAGCAAAAAGTGTTACACATATAGTAAAAAAACACTCCATTTTGTATATATAACTGCATTCTTTTTTAATAAGCGAGAGGTCAATTACTGTTAATTAAATTTCTCTCTTTTAACTTTAAACATGATATGTCACTTAAATAGAAACATTCTGTTTCTTGCCGGCAATTTCTTGCATCATCCTTTTTCAAACTTAATTTAGATTTATTTGTCACTTACGGATTATTACACAATAATGAATATTTATGCTTTGACTAGAAGTCACAAAGCTTAGATATAACATTAAACCATCAAAATACCAATTTGATATACGTAAATAAATCGATTTTAAATAAAACCAATTTCAATTAGACATATAATTAGATAAATCTCTTAGCGGAACTACCACATAGAAATCTATTGTTTCTTGTTTATCTTATACAGCAAAAAAAGATCTTTTTTCCGGAGAGCAAATGAATTACAACTTTGAGGGGCTATTATAATGGGGGATGGGGATTTTTGTGGTTTATTTTAGTGGGGGGAATTTCACCTGGAAGAATGTTGACTATACTTTATTTATATTTTCTTGACCGACTCTCAATTCTACTGTTAAGGAGGCCCTTGGTATAAAGACATATCCTTAACATCTAGGGTCGTCACTTTACTAAGTTTATTTTCAATGGGTCATGAAGTTCAGATTCCTTAGGGAGCAAATTGGAGACACAAGACTAATTAATGAGCGAGATACTAACATGTAAAAACACAAAGAAGAAAGTAATAGGTTTATTGTCACTTACATGGGAGTAGATAGCAATGTACAAGTATAAGAACCCTTTAATATTCAGGTATGAGCCTCTTCCTACACTCTCAGTAGACTCAGTTATAGCTCACTGAAGATTGGAATTGATTCTCAACAGATTGGTACTAGACTAACTGCAAAACACATTTTCACTAAGATATATTTCTGATTTCACTTCTGCACACTAAAGCCTAATCCATGATTGGACCTAATTGTTTTCGGACACCGCCTCATACCCTATGCACTAAAATGCTCCAACAATTTCATAGCATGTTTTCAAGCATTCATTTCTCTTTTTTCGGCATTCCAAAGGAATGTAATACTTTTGTATGCAAAACAAAGTAGAACTTTTGTTCTTTGAAATTTGCCAAGCATGTTAGGGAATATTCAAACCTCTTTTGTTTTCCGGATCAAAGGAATGTATGGCTTTGGTATTACAAAACAAAGTAGTACTTATGTTCTTACTTTGAAATTTGTCAAGTGGGTATGCGAATATTTAAACCTCTTATGTTTGGCATTTCAAAGGAATGTATGATGAAAAAAACTTGCAGCTATTCTTTCCTTTGTCGGTAAATGGCAAGGAATTTAAAATAGGATTTAAAAATGGACAATGGAATATTTCGTGAGGCATTTCGCGACAGTTTGTCAGAATAGCTGTGATTGGAATTTTGAAATGCCGTAATTATTTTCTTGTCAGAAAGGAAAGAAAATTTAATTTATTTTGTTTTCTGCTCACGGTACATATTACCCTTCCCATTGGTTAATGATGTCCCCATCATTATTTCCTACTCGGTCTTTTTTGCAATTTGTTTTTGATATCTTTTTACACTTCTTTCTGTAAATTTGGATCGACATCATATACAGTCAATATTTTTATGTAGGCACTCCTGACTATTTTGTGGTTCTTATGCTGGTAATACGTTTCTTATTTTTAAAGTTTCCTTCACCGGACTAAAGTCTTTCTATGGTTACAATCTTGATACTGCAAGATTTATTTTTTATTTTTTCTCCTGCTTCTAATACTGAGAATACGTACGTTTCCTATGATATTATTTTACACGGTTGAGATTATATTCGCCTACTACTACAAATTATTATTACTTCACTTAATGTGATAATAATCATATTTATTGAAGATACGCTATTTTTCATAAAAGACTGAAATTATGCTTCCACATTACGGTAAATACATGGGACAATTATACCTTCACTTGACGCTAATCTAATCTGATATGTCGGTAAATTCTAAACATAAATCTATTGGGTGAGTTAATATACGATGCCAAGTTTAACATGCTCACTTGTAGTAGCACTAAAAACGTCACTTGTTTCGTTTCTCTGCGAACGCGGTTGATAAGTTACTAAAGATACTAATCGACACATGTAAATTCACATCTATTCCACCACTACGTGTCTCTATCGTACTCACATACTCTGTCGTTTGATCATTGGCTTTCACTAGTTTTATGCCTGATGGTTTAATTGTCTATGGTTTTGTCTTCTGGGGTTTCCTTTTGGGCACTTTATCTTCGGGAAAATTTTTTTAAACACTTACAGCTTGCGTTTCCGGTACAAAATTGTTCGTGCTTGGTTCTTCTTATCATGGACGATGGGCTGGTTTTTAATTTATCATAAGGGATTTGACACTTCTATTTACAAATGGGTCGAAACTTTATCTTAGAGTCTGTTTCTCCATGTTGTCTTTGATCTGTTCTTAAGGTATATAATCGTCGAGGGGATAATCACTGAGATTACATTTTTAATTCTTGGGTTGGGTTTCCGTTTGGGTACTTTATTCTTGGGAAATATTTTAAAGCACTTATAATTTGTGTTTTCCATATAAGATTGTTCGCGCGTGGCTCTTCTTGTCATGGATGATGGGCTGTTTCTAATTAATCACAACGGGTTTAACACTTATATTTACATATGGGTCGTGATGTGGACTTTTAGTTTCGTGCAATAAAGGAATAAGTTTGCCACTTTTGGCGGTGTGGGTAGATGCAGACCAAATGTTAGGTGCGTTTTTATTTTGTCTAGAATACTTTTTGGGTTAATAGGATCGACTAGGCCATACGATAAGATTCCTCCGGTGAGGGCAAATAATGCGAACTCAAACATACTAAAATCTGTCGCTAGGTTTAGTAATGAGATAGTAAGTATTTCAGGTGATACCATAGTCATACTTGATTCTGTTGTTACAGATCTACTTCGTTTTTTAGGTAATTCATTACGTTCACCGTTTTTGAGATTTTCTTTGTTATCACTTCTATTTTGTCTGTTTGATAGTTTGCTATTCTAGCTTGTATTTTTGGGAAATTTAAGGTTATGTTCACGGCATTATTCAGTTTTTTTACGTTTTATCCAAGAATATTCATATCTTCTTCTGTTGATAGACCAAATATGCAGGAAGCGAGCTCTCCGACGATGGGAATTAGGCTCATGGATCTACGGTATATGCTTCTTCGAATCAATACTTCGAAGACTCTTGTGGTGCTTTGTTTTAATTTTTCCATCTCCGTATTGAATAATTCGAATAAGGCTTGTAATCTTTGCCTGTATAATATTAAAAAGGCTTAGTGGGTTAATACTTTCAAGGTATTCTTCCCATTTAGTTCAGGTAAGAGTTCGATAACGTGTTTTACTCGCTCATCGGCCATGGCTAGTCTGGCGCACGTATATTTGCCGTCTATTGTCCAGCTTTTTTGGGCACGTATTCATCTTTCTTGTTATTATCAGTTTTGTACTCAGTCTGAACTATTGGGATCCTCGCTCTTTGTTTTATAAGGACTTTGCCATAAGAATAGGTGTTTGTTAGTGTTGGCCCACTGGTCAATACCCATTTTGTAAATGAGGTTGGTTTTTGATTGGTTATGGTAGTTAATTTCGCTGATGATTTTTGATTAGGTCTGGGAGTCTATTTGTTGGGGTATCCGATATCAAGGACTGTATTTCTTCGGTTTGTGTTCCAGATATAGCTGTGGTTGTCGTGGTATCGATCTCAGTGTCCTCCGTCGGACCTGTATATTCATATTCTAGTTAGGGGGTTGAGTATTCTTCTGTTGATTCATTTAACAATTCCATTGCTGTATCTATTGTTGCTGTTTCTCCCGTTAGTTCCCTTAAATGTGTTGTATCTGTCGTTGCAGCTTTGTTATCCAATTCTATTTTTGCTGGCTTGGTGATATGTACATCCGATTCTTTTGCATTTCGGAGTTTGTTCATAACAATTTCATATTCTACTTCAGAGGGAGTCTCCTTTGTAATGTTGTTTGCGGCGTGGTTTTCCCACAGTTGTCTGAGAAAAGGCCATATGCTTGGTAATTCATTTAATATTGCGTAACTTCCATCATAGAGTTCTCTTTTCCTTGTAATCGGTACGTAAGGGTTTTCGGTGGATTTCATTGTAGTCATGTCACTTGATGAATTTTCAATATTATCTGCTGATCTTCTCCTTCTTTTTTCTCTTGTGTTGGCTCCTAGAGCCATGTCGGTTTTTGCTGTTTTTCTTGTCGAAATCCTCTATTATGTATTTTGACTTCAGTTTGCGGATAGCGGAAAGTGAGAATTCTTTCTTTTCCTTATCATACATGATTTAATGGTTTGTACGCTCTTATCAGATCTTAAAAACTGAAATATGGATTCCTTGAGTTCGTTGGTATTTTGGTTAGGTTAGATTACATTTTGCATGCAGGCCCGCTATGCTTAACCACAGAAAAGGACCAATCTGGTTTTGAGACCAATCTGTTTTTAACGTTTTAAGACGGATCTTAAAACCGGTTCTAAGAACGATCAGGTTTTAGGAAGGTATGATTATTCGTCTTTACAGAAATAAGAGATAAATTATTTGGCTCAGAAAAGTAGGTCACAAAACGATTGGTAGGCTACATTCTTGTTCTGTAGGGAGTTTTTCTTATTCTGGATCAGGAGAACCATTCCCCTTTTGAATGTTTTTGTAAACTATCTATAGAAGCAAATCATAATCGTCGGCATCTGAAGAAAATAACACAGAACTACATGGATCACACCACTTCATGCTTAGAAGCATAGAATGGAAATAAGCCTGCAGGTCCTCTATAACAAAACTGGAATGTTTTGCAATGTTCTACTTCCAGCTACATCTAATTCCATTTTTAGGTTAGCAAACAATCGTTTAAAGCAATCTTCATCTTCCATATAATTCCTTCTAATACAGCAACCATAGGTGAAGAAACTTAAATTTCTTGCACTACTCTTTCAATTTAGGAAACTGGAATACTTTCAAAAGTTTATCCGCTCCAACTTTCTGATGAGCTTAATATTTTAGTTATTCATACAGGAAAATTACTCCAATTTCTTCTTATCCTCTATTTAAAGTTCTATACTAACGAAAATTTTGATCACAGGCAAAAATAAATATGTAAACTTCAATGTCAAATATAAAAACCAGAATTAAACTTGAATTAAATCGTCTCTTTGTCACGATATTCGCCTTATTCTTCATCACTGTCATATTGCGCCGCTATAACACGTTCAGTGTCACGACGCAATATTTCCATAGCCTCATCTGAACCTGCATCATCAAGTGATTCAGTACTCAGTACCACATACATCAGCCTCATCAAAAAATGCCTGATCAACTAATTCATCGATGTTTTCATCACTATTCATTGAGCCTCTGGGTCCATGCGTTTGGCCACTACCAGACGCTGCTGCCAAAAGAGGATTTTCTTCCTCTTTCTTCTTTGCAATGAGTTTCTCTCTTTTTTTCAGCTTTGGTATACGAGAGTTAAATTAATTTTTTAGTGAGGCTTCCTAGTGAATAATCTTCTAGGCATCTCGTCGAAAACTCTTGCCTGCAATGGGGGCAATTTACTTGCGATTCTCCCGTTGTCCCAAACACAGGGTGCAGCTCAGGGCACTTTAGGTCCCATTCCAGCATACATTTCTTGCAAAATGTATGCACGCATAGGAGTTTAACTGGCTTTACAAATACTTCCAAGCAAATGTTGCAAGGCATCTCCGTAACTAAAGACTCCTTCAAATCCACGTTTTCAACCTCTAAACTCCTAAACTCTTCGAGCTTCTCTTGCACCTCTTTCCCTAGGGCTAATGGCATTTCCCATCGTGGCACATTGGTTCTGCAGTTCACAAAAAAGAAACGTCTTTTGTTCATTGGCCAAAACCATCCCCAATCTTCATTCACTAGCAAAAATGCTGCTTGATAAAAGCTGCTTGATAAAAATTCTTCTCGCGAGCAAAATGCTGCTTGATAAATCAACCCAATATTTCTGTATGCTGTTCAATTACTTCGCGGCTATAAAAAAATATTTAGTTTTACGCTTATGTTTTTAAGATAATTTAATTGTATACTGAAAGTTACCAATGTCACAACTGGTGTAAGACTATGGAAAGCTTTATAGATTCGTTTAGTGTCGTCAGGCTGCATACTCACTTTTGACTCTTAAATCAGTAATCCTGTTTTTTATACTTGACTTTTGTGTTTTCAGTAAAGCGCTAGTTTTGTATAATCCTAAAAGCATAGGGAAACATAATTAGTTGGTTTATTTGTAGGAGTTTTATTAATATATGTTAGATAGGCTGTGAAGTAATAATTTTTGTTTGTTTAAGGTTCAACTTCGCTCTTTACTTCCCTCGGAAAAACTTTGTTTTTTTTAAATTAATTTTCTTGGATAAGGCTATTCAACCTGTGATTAGAAGAAACAAAAAAGTTCCTATATCAAATTTCGAAGGACATTTTTATTGCCCAAAAAAGTGTTCAAAGGAGATATATTTCAAGGGAAGGTTTTTCCATAGCAAGCATAACACTTTTTGACGCTCCATGGCACAATGTTACAATCTAAAACCACAAATTATTGTGAAACCTAATAATTAGAATTTTGACTTGACTTACTTGACTTAGGTTTCCTGCCGGTTGCTATTCGGCGTATAGAGTGACGTGTGCTTCCTCTATCCACTTTGGTCCATTGCAATGGTTTGCGCTTCCCTTGGTCTGATATTTGCCATCGCTAGGAACTCGGATACCCTGTTGGACCATCGCTTCTTTGGTCGGCCGCAAGGTCGCTTCTAACCAGCTTTAACACGGTCAAAGTTCAAAATCCTCTTTGCAAGTAAGAGCAGGGTTACTCGAAGTAGATACCCAAACCACCGTAAGGTACGCTCGGCTGCTTGGATAGAAAAACGGGATTTGATGAGTGAGATGCAGCAGCTTCTCGTTACTCACGAAGTCGACCCAACGTAGACCTTCTATCCTTCTCAGACTCTTCGACTGGAATCTATTGATAACCATTGGGGTTGCGGCTGATGCTTGCCAAGTCTCAGCTCCACAAAGCATCACAGAACCAACGAGGGTGTTCAAAATTCGAAGTTTGGTTGAATGACTGATATTCGGTTTTCACCAAAGACGGTTCATCCTGCCCAAGGCAGATAACGCCTTGGATAGTCTTGCGGGCAGCTCAGGGAGAAGGTAGTCATCTGAAGATATCGTTGATCCCAGGTAGGTAAACTATTGGACAACTTCTATGTTAGTTGTTGCGTCCAGACTGACTGGAAAAATTATAGAAGAAGACGGGTCTATGGGTATAATTTTCGTTTTATTCCAGTTTATCTTCAGTCTTATAATTACGGCCTCTTCTTGTAAGATTTGAAGTACTTCCAGCAACAGATCCAAGGAGTCTGCAACGATGACCAGGTCGTCAGCAAAATCAGCATTTGTGATGACGTGATCTCCAAACTTGGGTCCAAAGTTGAGATGTGAAGTCGTCTTGGTCATAACGTAATCTATGATGACATTGAAGAGTTCTGGGGCCACTGCACATCCTCGAAGCCCCCCTGTCACAACAATAACCCTACCATAAAAATTTTTGAGTGTGGTACTGAATAGTAGTACTTGAAGTAGTAGCAGTAGGATGCAAATATTGCCTCATGGTTAGTCCAACATTTTCCACAACAAACTCTGTAAGTTTCAACTTCTCACACCAGGTCATTCCTAAGATATTGCTGTTTGCTGATGCTAATATATCTATAAAACTAACTAAAATAAACGACATTGAGATATTTTCCAATATCTTTAGAATTCTAGAAACTAGGACTTTACTGAAGACTCAGCTTGCTAGAGTTTTTTTTTAAAGAAGGATAATTGCTCAAAGGTAGACTATGTGAAAAACTCGGCGAGACTATTGAGAGACTTATAAATAAACCTTTCATTTTTAGCAGGTAACTCAAAGAATTCCCTGACCCTAACAGACAAAGGCACCACATTTGCGTGGAGGGAGGCGGGCCTTCCCAAAGTGCTTTAAACCAATCGGAAAAAACTAAGTCGGTAAATAGTGATACAACATATTTTATTAGCTCATTTTTTTTTACTAGAAAAATGAAATAATTGAGTAAACCAATGAAAGAAAATCAGTCTCAGTTGATAAAAAATGCAGTAAAATAATAACAATATCACCCAAAACAGTTGGTAAACATTACCAGCCAGTCGGAAAAATCCATTGTCTCCCCCCCCCCAAAAAAAAAAAAATTTTTCTAGTGACGCCTCAGCTAATGGAACATGCTATTTTAAGCACTAGCTTTTGGAATTCCAAAAGTATTTAGAAATATCACTTAAGTAACAATTCATTTAAATAACATACATTGCATAATCTAATAATCAGTATTTTTTTCGTTTTAAGTTACCACTTCACTCGTTACTTCTGTTGAAAAAAATTTTTGATTTAGTTAATCTTTACTAAATTTAAATGGTATTTGGGCACTATATGGGCCTTTACAGGGAAACCAGTCACGAAAAACCCGTTTTTGACGGGTTAATTCAAGAGACGGCTATAGAGTAATGCAATCCATAGCGTGGTTTTCATTGCGTATATGATATTTAAACTGTTGTTTTTGGGGGTTCAGGGGGGGGGGGTGGAGTTGCCTAGGTTAGGTTACGTATTTAATATATGCTGTGCTTTACACCCCCACCCCCCTAATATGCAAATATATAGCCCAAATTTGTTTATAAACTATTATATATTCATCCTATTTTATTTTATTTCATTAGCAATAACCAAACTTGACTTTTTAGAAAGGCCCATATAATGCCCAAGTACCATTTAAATTGCATATATAAAAGACTATGATTGATTTTCAAAATCAGTGATTATCCAAATGATAAGCTCAATCGAGAAATTAAACTCAGCTGACTTACGAGAATTTTTACATTACTGCCATCTTTCAAATAATTGGAAAGACAGATTCAGATCTTCATTTCTCTTGCAGTGATTTCCCTGACGCTCACCTATGATGCGTTCATATACATGGATAAACCAATGAGAAAAGCCAATCAATACAAGGGGAAAAGTATTCAAATGATAGGTGCAAAATTTTTCACAAACAGCACGGATAAAATGCACTTGAACAGGCCAAGTCTCTAAGGTAAGTGTATTTCTTGCCGGGTCTAGGTGTTTACCCCATACCCCCGTGGCTGGTTGGTTCACTATCACTTTATGCTTATAAAAAAAAGGATTAGAACTCCCCATTTCTGATGAAATGAGCATCCTGCGAAGTTTTATTACCAAGAGGAGGAGATGCGCAAGGAGGATATACCAAGAGGAGGATATAGCAGTCCCTCTCCTTTACGGATTATATTCTGTTCATTTTGGGGTTTAATATTACTCATTAATTTCATAATATCAGCGTAGACAGAAATCAAGGAAGGAATAAATATCAATTTCATATTTAAGATACGTTTTTAAAGTCTTGTTGTATCCCCCCCTCCCCAAAAAAATTTCCGCCGAAAGTCTTGAATACAGCCCTGGGGATTATAAACAGTTTCTATCTCCTCCTTCCATCTTGTCTCTTTTTTAGAGCTATCTCTGTATTTATCTTAAGGTTCAATGAGAGTTGGAATGATTGGTCATTAAAATGCACCCTTTGAGGCACCCCTCCCTCCCTAATTAGCCAAAAAAAATTAAGGTCTAAACAAATTTCGTCGTCTTAGGTAAATTGTTTGTTGTTTTGCAATTCCAAACGTTTGCATATAAAGGCTTTAAACCTCTACAATTGGGTTCTATGATTGTTTTGTAGTCAGGGAGGGGAGGGGGGAGATGCCTCAAGGGATTCATTTTAATACCAAAACATCGCAACTCTAAGGGAAGACGAAGGGAGGGTGGAGGTAGAAATTAATATATAATCCCAAGGGCCGTATGCAGAAATTCTATTTGGAGGGTTATTTTTTCGAGGGGGGGGAGTAAAATTTAAGAAAAAAACATCAAAAATGTAAATTTGATATTTAATCCATTTTGATTTTGGGAATAGTTCTGGTCTACGCTGTTATTATGAAAGTAAAGAATAACATTAAACCCCAAACTGAGAAGAATTTATTCTGCATAGGAAGGGGACTTCCCCTTCCTCATCCTCAGTTCCACATTATAATCGCAGAGATTTACTAGGGTACTCATTCAATAAAAAATTAGAGTTCTAGTCCTTTTTTTATAAGTCAAAAGTTATTAGAGGCCAACCAGCCGTGGGGGAGGGGTATTTTCCGGGGGGGGGGATATTTTCCGCGTAGGTGTTTTCCATGTGGGTATTTTCCTGGGGGTATTTTCCTATTTTTTTTTTTATACGAGTGTTTTCCGGGGGTGAAGAGGTAAACGTCGGCTCCCTTCTTGTCAAGTATCTTCATCTATAGTGTGAGCTTTATACAAAGCATTACTTGTTTTGGATAATAGATGATGGTTCTGGATAAGAACGTGACGAGTTGAGAGGTTTTTAACAAGCCGCAAGTCAAACATGCATACTTTTCTCAATAACATATACTATATGTAAACAACGAACAAATTGCATAACTTGTAGACTTTGCCCTGAGGCAAGGTCTGGTCTTTTGACATCCCCAAACATATGTTGACTGAGCTTTCCAACAATGCTGAAAAAAATTGATGTCTCAAAACTTTGTTTGGATGTTTTTTATGGGAAATGATGGGCATGGGGGTTTTTCTCAAATCACTTTGACTCTTAAAAAGGGCACTATAACTCCAAGTTTAAAATCAAATGAGATCCATCTGAATTTAATGCTACCACCCATTCCCTAAGAACCTTATATACCCCCAGGGCATAGCTTTAAGTCCTTGCCCCAGGGCTCTGGGGGATAGCTCCAACCCTGGAGGTATTGTTATATGTTCTTTGGACTATTTTTAGCAAAATTACCATTGCACAATTTTAATCAGATACATTTGGTGAAACACACAAAATAAAATAGGATGAATATATAATAGTTTATAAACAAATTTGGGCTATATATTTGCACATTAAGGGGGGGGGATGTAAAGCATAGCATATATTAAATACGTAACCTAACCTAGGCACCTCCCCCCCCCCCCCCTAAGCTCCAAAAAACAACAGTTTTTAAATATCATATACGCAATGAAAACCATGCTATGGATTGCATTACTCTATAGCCGTCTCTTGAATTAACCCGTCAAAAACGGGTTTTTCGTGACTGGTTTCCATGTAAAGGGCCATATAGTGCCCAAATACCATTTAAATTTAGTAAAGATTAACTAAATCAAAAAGTTTTTTTTACAGAAGTAACGAGTGAAGTGGAAACTTAAAACGAAAAAAAATACTGATTATTAGATTATGCAGTGTATGTTATTTAAATGAATTGTTATTTAAGTGATATTTCTAAATATTTTTGGAATTCCAAAAGCTAGTGCTTAAAATAGCCTGTTCCGTTAGCTGAGGCGTCACTAGAAAAAATGTTTTTTTTTTGGGGGGGGGGGAGGGAGACGATGGATTTTTCCGACTGGCTGGTAATGTTTACCGACTATTTTGGGTGATATTGTTATTATTTTACTGCACTTTTTCATCAGCTGAGCCTGATCTTCTTTCATTGGTTTACTCAATTATTTCATTTTTCTAGTAGAAAAAAATTAGCTAATAAAATATGTTGTATCACTATTTACCGACTTAATTTTTTGTGATTGGTTTAAAGCACTTTGGGAAGGCCCGCCTCCCTCCACGCAAATGTGGTGCCTTTGTCTGTTAGGGTCAGGGAATTCTTTGAGTTACCTGCTCAAAATGAAAGATTTATTTATAAGTCTCTCAGTAGTCTCACCGAGTTTTCCACAAAGTCTACCTTTGAGCAATTATCCTTCTTTTAAAAAAAAACTCTAGCAAGCTGAGTCTTCAGTAAAGCCCTAGTTTCTAGAATTCTAAAAGATATTGGAAAATATCACAATGTAGTTTATTTTAGCTAGTTTTATAGATATATTAGCATCAGCAAACATCAATATCTTAGGAATGACCTGGTGTGAGAAGTTGAAACTTACAGAGTTTGTTGTGGAAGATGTTGGACTAACCATGAGGCAATATTTGCATCCTACTGCTACTACTTCAACTACTACTACTCAGTGCCACACTCAAAAATATTTATGGTAGGTGTATTATTATGACAGGGGTGCGTCGAGGATGTGCATTGGCCCCAGAGCTCTTCAATGTCATCATAGATTACGTTATGACCAAGACGACTTCATGTCTCAACTTTGGACCCAAGTTTGGAGATCGCGTCACCTCAGATGCTGATTTTGCTGACGACCTGGTCATCCTAACGAACTCCATGGATCAGTTGCTGTAATTACTTCAAATCTTACGAGAAGAGGCCGCAATTATGAGACTGAAGATAAACTGGAACAAAACGAAAATTATACCCATAGACCCGTCTTCTCCTTCTGTCATTTTTCCAGTCAGTCTGGACGCAACAACTAACATAGAAGTTGTCCAATAGTTTACCTACCTGGGATCCACGATATCTTCAGATGGCTCTCTTCTCCCCAATCTGCACGCAAGGCTATCCAAGGCGTTATCTGCCATGGGCAGGTTGAACCGTCACCTTTGGCGAAAACCGAATATCAGTCGTTCGACCAAACTTCGAATTTTGAACACCCTTGTCGATTCTGTAATGCTTTGTGGAGCTGAGACTTGGCAAGCATCAGCCGCAACCCTAATGGCTATCAATAGATTCCAGTCAAAGAGTCTGAGAAGGATAGAATGTCTACGTTGGGTCGACTTCGTGAGTAACGATAAGCTGCTGCATCTCACTAAGCTGTCCCGTTTTTCTATCCAAGCAGCAGAGCGTACCTTACGGGGGTTTGGGTATCTACTTCGAATAACCCCACACTTACCTGCAAAGCTGATCTTTGACTTTGACCTTGTCAAAGCTAGTAGCGACCTCGCGGCCGACCAAAGAAGCGATGGTCCGACAGGGTATCCGAGTTCCTAGCTATGGAAAATATCAGACCAAGTGAACCACGTCTGCCGAGGAGGCAGACGTCACTCTCTACGCCGAATAGCACCCGGCAGGAGACCTAAGTCAAGTAAGTCAAGTCAAAATTCTAATTATTAGGTTTCAATATAATTTGTTGTTTTAGATTGTAATATTGTGCCATGGAGCGTCAAAAATTTTTATTCTTGCTATGGAAAAATCTTCCCTTGAATTTTTCCTCTTTTGCACTCTTTTTTGGGCCATAAAAATGTCCTTCGAAATTTGATATAGGACCTTTTTTTTCTAATAACTGGTTGAATAGCCCTATCCAAGAAAATTAATTTTAAAAAACAAAGTTTTTCGGAGGAAAGTAAAGAGCGAAGTTGAAACTTAAAACGAACAAAAATTATTACTTCACAGCCTATCTAACATATATTAATAAAACTACTACAAATAAACCAACTAATTATGTTTCCCTATGCTTTTAGGATTATACGAAACTAGCGCTTTACTGAAAACTCAAAAATCAAGTATAAAAAACAGGATTATTCATTTAAGAGTCAAAAGTGAGTATGCAGCCTGACAACACTAAACGAATCTATAAAGCTTTCCATAGTCTTACACCAGTTGTGACATTGGTAACTTTCAGTATACAATTAAATTATCTTAAAAACATAAGCGTAAAACTAAATATTTTTCAATAGCCGCGAAGTAATTGAACAGCATACAGAAATATTGGATTGATTTATCAAGCAGCATTTTGTTCTCACCAGATATAATACCAATAGTGGGTAATATACAGTCTTAAATTGTAAGAAATATGCTTTAGTATCAATTGAAATGGAGATCAAATAAGACATAATATGAACTATGGAAATCCGATTATTTCTCTCTATACAAGAGTGAATATCAAGCTATGATACAAATTCTAAAGCTAGTCTATAGTCCTAGTACTATCAAGACGGCCTTACTTCGAACTTTTGTACAAACTAGTCATGACAGATTATCCTTTTCAGAACCAAAACCAGAGCCAGTCATTGAACTGAGCCATTGTGCAGAAGTGATACCAAATTAAACGTAAAAAAAAATAAAGTTAAATCCTAAAATGGATTGTTGCTTTATCTTAAAAGGAATTGATCCTAAAAGGGATTGATAATATTTTGATTCTATAAAAATTGACCTTAATTGGTTTGCTTTTACTGTACCAAACTCCTATATTATTTTGTGTTTTCAGTAAAGCGCTAGTTTTGTTTAATCCTAAAAGCTTAGGGAAACATAATTAGTTGTTTTTTTTGTACTAGTTTTATTAATATATGTTAGATAGACTGCGAAGTAATAATTTCTGTTCGTTTTAAGTTTCAACTTCGCTGTTTACTTCCCTCAGAAAAACTTTGTTTTTTTAAACTAATCTTTGTTCGTTTTTTGATTAAAATTCAATGTAGAAACAACGTTGCCATGATCTTTCTTATTTATGCGGAATAATGTATGTTCGTTTTAAGTTTTAATGGCACTCCTAAGTTTCAGTTGAAAACTTATTTTAATGTAGTTTTTAATTATCACCGATCTAGGGGAGACAAGACACCTATAGAAAATACTGAAAACAACCTTGACAGCTACGAAAAACTTTCAGTCTATAACATGAAGTTCATCATCCATACTTCAAAAAAAAATACATGTTTTTCAGGAGTGTTGTTTTTCGATGAACAAAAAAATGTTTTTACTTGGCCGACTTCCCCTGAAAAAGCCATAATGAAGACAGGGCTGTGTAAATCACCTACTGACTAGCTGAAGCTAGAAGGCTGCTTCAACAAAAGAGAGCTGTTTAAGGGCTTATTTAACAGCTTGTATTTATACCTAATGGTTTTTTATAAATTTGACTTGATAGCACAATCCCATAAACTGCACTTTCGGTTGTTTCCCCATTTTGTTTAATGAAAAAAATATCTTCTCCAATGAAACGACCCAAAAAAAGTGTTTTTCAAAACCTAGGCAGGAGCAAAAAAACTAAGGGGGCAAGAACATCCTTTCCCCTCAATTACCGCTGTTAGAACTAGCACACAGGCTTCATCGCAGAGTGAAGTTTAAAGGTTCAATTCAAAACTGTTGATCATTCAAGCTGAGTTTTTGGTAGATTTTCAGTTGAAAAGTTTTTAGTTTTAGTCAATTTTTGTTCGCAATAATCTTTTGCTTTTAAGATGAGTAAGCGATTTATGATAATAACTTACTAAGAGGGTCTGGAGTGGGAGTATATATGAGGGTTATAATAAACCTCCAGTTAGGGGCTTTGGACCATAATTATTGCAATGGTACCGTTTTATGCTTCCAAACTCTTCCAATTCAGAAGTGGTACCAAAAGTGCCGTTTTTAGTGCTATATCACACTCTTGGATGGTAAAATGGATAAAAAGCACTAAGATATGAGTAATAGGTTTAAAATGAGCGATTAAGCATCTCCATGATATTTTGGTAGCACGCTAGGCCTGTTGAAAAAAAAAACGAAAAAAAAACGGGAGACAGATCAGTGGTACCGATGAAAAAAATGATTTTTCTTTTTGTTCAAGGAGGGGGACTGTAATTTCCCTGTACAAGGTTTTCGACCTTGCTGATTCCAATGGTGCACTTTTTATTTTGATCTGACACCATTTTCGAGGGGTTTAATTGCCATAAATTTCTTTTTGCAATAAACTTTTACTTTACAGAAACTAACAAAAAATGTATTTTAAAAAAGCAATTGTAAAAGTTAAACGATAATTTTCGTACATAAATGTCTGCGTGTTCATTTTGCAGACAAGAAAGCTCAACTTATTTCAAAGTAAAAATATCGTAATAGGGTTCATTTGACTGGAAATTAAAAGTTCTAGTGCCATTTTTAAGTGACCAAAAAGATTGGATGGTAACTACGCCGCCTCTCACGCCTCTTTTTTTCCGAAATCGTGCGGTCAAAATTTTGAGATTGCCATTTTCTTCATCATTGTTGAAACGCCTAATAGCTATGTCTTTGAATATAACATGAAACCCCCCTCACATCCCCAGGGGAAACATCTTTAAGTTATGAAATTTGTCTATTCTTTACGCATAGTATTGGTTATTTGGAAGTATGTATACTTTTTTTGGGGGGGGAGGAGGGAGGGATTTCTCCGTGGAGGTGGGGCTAGATTTACTGGCATTATTTAGAAAACGATAATACAATAAATAAAAAAAGTTTTTTCAACTGAAAGTAAGGAGCAAAATTAAAACTTCAAACGAAGAGAATTATTACGTATATGAAGGGGATTTCCCTCTCATAA